>JAQBSW010000890.1:0-162139 GCA_029291075.1 Eudiplozoon nipponicum | reverse complement strand
CTAGATGAATTGCCTTTTCTACACTATAAAATTCTAAGTTTATATTGACATATGTATGTACTTACTAGGTAAAGTGTTTATATGAAATTCACAACCTTGATTATAGCAAATGATATCACCGCTCGCGCAACCAATGTTAGTTTAGAGAAAATTATGCCATAGAACATGTAAACTATGTATGAGTTCCATGTAACGATCATTACCTAATATATGTGAGTGAAAACATGATTCTATTTTAGGAAAGCAGAGTGTAACATAGAACTGCATGAAAATATGTGCATTTTAATAATTCAAATCCTAGACGTCGTACAGTATAGACAGGACTTACAAGTATTTGGATTGATTTTAGACGCATATAAAATTGAGATCATACTATAGCGACAAAATTGATTAGAGAAATTAAATCGAGATTTCAGGTAATGTACGAAACAGCCATAGCAGTTTCACAGCGTTCGATTTGATCTACTGAAATAAATAATTGTAGGAAGCAAAAGTTGCATGAATCAGAATAAGAAACTCGTTCATATAAATGAATGAGAAAATTGGATTACTAATAAATGAAAGTATGCGGCATATCAACAACTAAATAACTTTTAATAAATTTCACGATTATGTTACAATGTCATCGTTTATTACTCGCTATCTCATTGTATGTCCTAACTTAGGTTCCTTATCATTTGCAGCATTTTTCGTTGAATATTTACGCTTACTTAAAAAGAAAATTTTATTTTGCAATATTACGGTGATCATTTTTTCGATAGGCAATTTTACAATTTCTCTTTTGATCGATTTTTATTGTGTCTTTCTATTCTAATGAAACGTTTTTTTTATTTTTTAATTATTTACCGTGAAAATTTTGCGATCGCATTTAGTTGTCCCCTTACGTACCCGGATGTCACTCGTTTAAATTCATTTCTGAAATGATGTGTAAAAAACTAGGTCTGATGTATGCAAAGAGTAATTTTTATTTATCACTTTTATTTCGATGAGCGATAAACGTACATTCAATTATATGTAACTGACTACTTCTCAGTATGCTGATTGGTTATCTAGTGAAACGTCATTCGGTGGTATTAGATCAATGTAATTACATTTCCATTTGAATACACATGTATAAAACATATTTACCTAGTGCAAAATAAAGTTTTGCTAACGATCTCTTCCAATAGGTATAAATGAAAGGGTTTTAACTAAATCTGCCACTTCATTTAATTAATTTTATATTGTTTGTGGGATGCGGTTGCCTTTGAAAACGGATTCTGAGAGAGGAAACCAAAATATCCGGAGTAAAATTGAAGATAGTTGCTGCAAACACATTGGTAGTTTCAACAATAGCCAGCGACCTAATCTGTTCCCTGCCGCGCTGCATGTTTAATTTAGATTTTTTGATTATTTATATTGAATTAATAATTGATTGTTGCAATGCAAATGCTATACAGATTATAACAGATTTTGTTAAAGTGTCCCTTTTAGAATATCGTTTATAATTTTTCCGTAGTGAACACACCCGGGAACAGTTTTCCGTGATCTTTCTGCTATTCCTATGTAAAACGGATTTTTAATAACATTTTTTCACAAAAAAATCACTATTTGTGACTACGGCTTATTCTTAAGTGATAAAAGTTACCGACTTTTAACTTCCAGCATTTGTTCCTAAGATGGCTTATGAACATTAGAACCAACAATGCAGATATGTGTCTCGTCATTGCCACACAATCAGCATGTTTAGGAATGATTTAATTAAAACTAAATTACTGCCATTTTGTTCCTAACATTGTTCGTCTATAGATAATTGAGGAGGAAATGAGAAAGAAATGCTCCTTACACAAAATATAAATTACTTGTATAGTCGCACATGGGGATGATATTAAAAATGTCATTAAAGCTTGCTGTCCAGGGATATAATATTAAAGGATCAAATACCCAATACATTGGTATTGTCAAATTTAATTGACATTCTTGATGAGAATATTTTGCCCGTTTGGTGCCGTTGAGGATTACCCTCCTTGGAATAATCGGTCATTTACAATGTTTATGAGCGGTCTTGTAAAGCGTCTGTTATATAAAATACATATTCGCATGATTTCTTATACAGACTTCTCTCAATAATTCCTAATGGCTTATTTAAAGCATTATATTATCTCTGTTACAGCATAGTTTTATGGAATTTATCTGGCGGTACACTTAAAAATAATTTGATTTGATATTTTAAATACAAAAAATTAAATTATTTACTTGGCAAAAGACATCCAATTTGGTCGAGCCTTTATTGAGAAGATATCATGCTTTCAATCTTTTTCATAATTTCTTCTGATTGTATTAAAATAAAAGAGGTATTTGGAGTTATTTTCGTTCTATAAAAGTGAGTACTATTACTACTTTATTGGCAATGGATTTAAGCCCATCTTTAAATTTTATAAACAAATTGGACAACTTTCAATCTTGCAGCTACAAATGCATGCTGTGTGCAGAAGAGAAAAGTAAGTGAAATAAATTAGCACTATTGCTTCCACAACACAATGCTAAATTAAATATATTGCCGGTTTAATAAAAATGTGCGAAATGGTAATATAAATTGAATTTGATTAGCATGGTATTATTTGAAAGCATTATTATTATTATTATTATTATTATTATTCTTCTTCTTCTTATTATTATTATTATTATTATTTTTATTATTATTATTATTAGTATTATTATTATTATTATTATTATACATCTCATAATTTCTTGTTATAATTTAAAATGTCACGCATGCTTTATACGAATATAGGGATTTATACCGAAAAATTCGATTAATTTCAAGATAAAATTTAATAGGCCCCATTTTTACTATTTGCGGAACTTATGAAACATTAAATTGGTGTTTTTAAATTTTACAAACTGGGTTTGTAGAAGTCGACATAGGTAAAAAAATCTGTTTTGCAGAAAACTGTCGTAATGGGCCTTCAACACGGAAAGGATACTGTATACTGTATTGAAGCTCACATTCAAAATGAATCTTCCAAAAAACTAATTTAAGTACTGACGCTCGAATACATGCCGCAATGAATGTTATTAGGAAGAGAATATTATCATCGATCTATTTATCAATCACGATTCTCAAGTGATTAAATGCACAGTTAAATGAAAATGAAGCAGTGTTGCGGTCAAGTATCGGGTGTGTATGTCGTGTATTGGATGAGTTTGGCCTTTCGCAACAATCAGACATCTGAAATCATTTGTAGCTATTTTGATGAAAGACAAAACAAGGATATTGAAAAGATGAGAAAATTGTATAAAACATGGTGATCTAGGTGATTAACTTATCCTTGATTTTGATAATCTTGTGATAAACCTATCACAAATACAAATCGTCCAGCTAAAACTGGAAGCACTATTGATAAACCAAAATAATGGAATTCAAACTCCAGTTAAAAATGATATTAAATTTGAATCATAATTTGAATCGCTATATGAACAATCATCTGACTTAGAACGTACGCGCACTGATTGTGAAATATGGTTTAATGCTACTTTAGTTATTGAGATTGGATATGTGAAATCGTTCTTTAGAAAAGTACAGAACAGCTGATGAAGCTAAGTTGAAATGCGCTTAAACATATCAGCAGAAGGGAGGACAACAAAATACTACGCGCTGACAATGGCAAAGACATTGGTATAATGGCCAAATAAAACTATATACAAAGCATGGAGAACACGTTGATTGATAAATGAAAAAGCATGCATCACGAGGGTACAACAGATGTAAAAGATATAGTTAGCCGGAAAATATTGATGAAATAAACAATTAACCGATCCCGAATTAAACGTAGAAGATGTTGTACAAGAGCTCAAATCAGTTGGACCGACTACAATAACAATGTGAGGATTGCCGGAAACACAATAAAGTTTGTCCTATTGGGTCAATATTCCCAATGGATAATTCTTCATTACATATTTTGGTTAAAGGGTAGGTCCGCTCACTGGAAAAGTTGCATAAATTGCTAATTAATAATTCATTCACTGATTTCTTTGCGGTTGTTCAAACAATGCAAGAGATTAACGATTAAATAAATATAGTGATTTTTAATGTGACATTTTTGTTTAAAAGAGTTCTAAGATATGAACGAATGGCATTATGATTCAAGCGATAGATTAAAATATCTTAACATCTTCGACGTCAGGCAGAAATGATATGCATTTTTATTTTAATGGAGCAATCATAAAAAAGTTTATTTTTCAAAATATGTAACCTCTATCTCCAATGTTAGCTGATAATTTTCAATGTCATAATATAAAAACGGAATTATTGTATAGAATAAATATATGCACACAATGCATATATTATGTTAAGGATATTTTTGTCCTTACAAACCGGTCGCAATTATGAACACTTTATCGAACACGCAATAAAAATGTTTCACGTAGGAGCAAGAGAATAACTATTTTATACCTTTTTTGGATCTAATAATAAAAAAGATCTAATGACAAATTCAATACATTGATTTACTATCAAATAATTATGACTATACAGTATATAATTCAGAGCTTGTTTGGCTAACTTCAAATGGTGATGAATATACTAACGACAAAATCTATTTTAAGTCGAATGGCTAACCTAGACAATTGATTGAGTTAAATTTTATAATGGAAAACAAATGGAACAGACTAATTGATGACCTGAAACGAATGCGTTATACGAACTCATCCTACTTAAGGGCTACGCTGTTTCCCATAAATTACATAGCTAAGATGAAGTGGAATTAACACGAAAACTTCAATCAATCCACGTATGCAATTTAAGATAACAATATTACCTTTAGCAGCAATAAAAGAGAAACGGCGGCAAAGTTATAGATGAATTACTATATATCAATATACTTGCGAAATTTATCTATCAACAAATGTAGGCTGATCGACTTGATGATTAATTCCTCAAGCGAAAGAACATTCAAAATGGAACGCCGGTGTCAAAACAAATGCTGATTACATGTCACCACTGCGCATTATATCATTGAAATCTCTCACGTATGTGTTACCGACGTGGCATTTAATATAATTACTAAATGGCAAGACAAAAATAATTTGGCTACATTTAAAGCTCATATTTATAAATAAACTGCAGTCGGAGTTATACATTCCGAAAGACATTTACGAGCATTGAGTCTAAACTTAAGATGATAGGCGTCATTGATCTATAATTCCCTTAACTCAAACACTCTAAACTTTAAATTATCTGTTTGGGTCTGACTTTCAATTTATCTATATTATTGCAATCATATATATATATATATATATATTTTTTTTTCTTTATTTTTATAACTATTTTTACGAAATGAAAGAAGTAAATTAATTAATCGCAGAATAATATAGTTTTGAAGCCACTCCTCAATGGGCTTATAAATACATTTACTTTCAAAACAGAATAAAATCTTTTGCTTTTTATTTGATAGGGTTTGCTCAAACAATATTAGAATGAAACCCAGAAATTTTTCAAACCATGAATTCAGTCCAATATACGATTGAGTCTAAACTTAAGTTGATGGACTTAATTGGTTTATAATTCCCTCATCTCAAACACTCTAAACTTTAAATTATCTGTTTGGGTCTGACTTTCAATTTATCTATATTATTGCAATCATATATATATACATTATTTTTCTTTATTTTTATAACTATTTTTACGAAATGAAAGAAGTAAATTAATTAATCGCAGAATAATATAGTTTTGAAGCCACTCCGCAATGGGCTTATAAATACATTTACATTCAAAACAGAATAAAATCTTTTGCTTTTTATGTGATAGGGTTTGCTCAAACAATATTAGAATGAAACCCAGAAACTTTTCAAACCATGAATTCAGTCCAATATACGATTGAGTCTAAACTTAAGTTGATGGACTTAATTGGTTTATAATTCCCCTATCTCAAACACTCTAAACTTTAAATTATCTTTAATTGACTCAATTTATCATATTATTGTAACTATATATATATATATATATATATACATTATTTTTCTTTTATTTTATAACTATTTTACGAAAATGAAAGAAGTAAATTAATTAATCGCAGAATAATATAGTTTTGAAGCCACCTGCAATGGGCTTATAAATACATTTACATTCAAAACAGAATGGTAAATCTTTTGCTTTTATTTGATAGGTTTGCTCAAACAATATTAGAATGAAACCAGAAACTTTTCTTAAACCATGAATTCAGTCCAATATACGATTGAGTCTAAACTCAAGTTGTTGGACTTAATTGGTTTATAATTCTCATCTCAAACACTCTAAACTTTAAATTATCTTTTTGGGTCTGACTTTCAATTTATCTATATTATTGCAATCATATATATATATATATATATCCATTATTTTTTCTTTATTTTTATAACTATTTTTACGAAATGAAAGAAGTAAATTAATTAATCGCAGAATAATATAGTTTTGAAGCCACTCCGCAATGGGCTTATAAATACATTTACATTCAAAACAGAATAAAATCTTTTGCTTTTTATTTGATAGGGTTTGCTCAAACAATATTAGAATGAAACCCAGAAACTTTTCAAACCATGAATTCAGTCCAATATACGATTGAGTCTAAACTTAAGTTGTTGGACTTAATTGGTTTATAATTCCCTCATCTCAAACACTCTAAACTTTAAATTATCTTTTTGGGTCTGACTTTCAATTTATCTATATTATTGCAATCATATATATATATATATATATATATATTATTTTTTCTTTATTTTTATAACTATTTTTACGAAATAAAAGAAGTAAATTAATTAATCGCAGAATAATATAGTTTTGAAGCCACTCCTCAATGGGCTTATAAATACATTTACTTTCAAAACAGAATAAAATCTTTTGCTTTTTATTTGATAGGGTTTGCTCAAACAATATTAGAATGAAACCCAGAAATTTTTCAAACCATGAATTCAGTCCAATATACAATTGAGTCTAAACTTAAGTTGATGGACTTAATTGGTTTATAATTCCCTCATCTCAAACACTCTAAACTTTAAATTACTTGTTTGGGTCTGACTTTCAATTTATCTATATTATTGTAACTATATATATATACATTATTTTTCTTTATTTTTATAACTATTTTACGAAATAGAAGAAGTAAATTAATTAATCGCAGAATAACATTGCCTTGAGGCAACTCCTCAATAAATATAAATACTTTCAGTTTCAAAACAGAGGTGATCTTTTGCTTTGTATTTGATAGGGATTGCTCAAACAATATTTGAATGAAACCCAGAAATGTTTCGAACCATGAATTCAGTCGAAAATAAGATATAAAATATAAATTATAAACACCCTTTGTACCACTATTCTGTTCGTGCCATTATTAGAGAATAATCAATACACCAACCGAACTTTATCTGGACCATTGTAAGAGGTTGCGCGAGCGTATCTGCCTCCTTGTTTTTACAATGCCTTTTAGGCTCTTCTTTAAGAACGCAAATGAACAATCTGACGTAATCCTCAAAGTTGTCGAAATATGCAGTATGGATGATCTATTTCATTGAAGAAATTTGATTCATTTAACTTTGTTACATGGATGTGAATCTATTTTAATGTTGTAATGTAAAATGTCATGTAATTCTAAATTTTAGCAGCTTTCACAAGGAAATTTTGAAACGAAAAATTAAAAAAATTATAAATGATAGAATTACATGCTGACATTTAGATATGCATGTTATGCGTGCAATTGACAAGTGACAGTGCGTCAGATTTGCTGTTCCTGACTAAGACAAATTACAATAAAAATCATTCTCCATTTATTTAACTTATTATTATTTATCCTATTCTATTCCAGCTATTCCGTAATACATTTCGAAAACATCATAAATAATTTTATTTTTGACCCTTAGTTAGAAGTTATTGAATAAAAATATTTTAAATATCCATAATTTGTTTATTATGCGATTTTGCTTTATTTTGAAATTTTCCTTTACTCAAAGGAACTTTGCTTTTAATTGCGTCAGGCATTGTCCTACTTTGATTATTTATCACTTTTAGAAATCAATCAAATAATGAATAAATTATCTTAAATAAGAGCCCTAAATTATACAGTTTGTGAAAAGTGGAATGATTAATGAAAACGTTGATCTCGTAATTACTATATTGTGAATGCATTTCATTTTATTATTTATGGAAGATCGAAACGCGTCAGTGCTTTGCGGCTGGCGGTAGTTTTGTTATGCTGTTCGACGACTGGTTAAATATAATGAGATTCTTGTTTACTTCAAACCCGCAAACTGGATTTAAAGAATTGTTACCACCACCCGCGCAATTAATAATTGTTAAATTGTATTGCCTATATATGTTTATGTGGCGAAAGCTACAAACAGTAAATGTTCGTGACTGCATAGAAATTGTGCAGCTGACATTTCCAGTCACGTACAATGTATGCAAGGCAGCTGGAGGTGAGAGCCGCATATATAACTTTGATTTCCATATATGTTCAATGCGGTCTGATCCTCGATAGTCAGTTTACCGCCATACTCTGATGATGAACATGAAAGGTCGAAACGCGTTAGTGTTATAAAAAATTTTCATTGTTTGATTTCAATATAATTAGAAAAACGCGCAAAATTGGTTTTTAATTTGAAAATTTAAGGTGAATTAATTTAATACAACTCAGCATTTAACACTGCATTCGGTCGGATTAAGTAACTTTGACGTATATACTAATTGCCTGAGCTTACCTGTTGAAATTATGCTAAACATTTAATTGAGAAATTTCTTAAATCACATGCTCGCCCAAAGAAAATTTATCAACACATTATTATTGTACACAATTTCGCAATAAATGAATTCAAGTTGAAGTGCTTTATATATTTTTAATATGGAGATCAAAACCGCTGATGCACATCAAATTTACAACACAAATGAAATTCATCTTCAAAAACACGGATTTTGCCTTAAATTCGAAAGACTGTAGTTGCAACTAGAAATTTAAGCTTCATTCAAAGGCATTAAACGTTCCCAAATTGTGACGGATACAGCCACCGTAGAAATTCATTGATCTCGTATACTGATCCGCCTTCTACGAGTTAGTTGCTAAATAATACGTCAGACCTGATCTAGAATGTGAAATTAGTTAAAAAACATATCAATAAATCAGGTTATTCTCAGGATTTAAAAAATCACCGTTTTGATCCGACTTCATTTTTTTGAAATTTTCGACATTGAATTCCGAGTGCCTGTATTCACAGTTCGCTCTTTAAAAAGGAACAGTCATTGCGGGCAGTTATAACAATGATATAAATCAAGTTTGCGATCATGGTTTAATCAAAAATTTCATTATATTCATAAATTTGTCAATACAAGTTTTTAAAAATTGGACAATATAGTATAGGCAATTGATCCAATTAAACGGTTTCGTACTTTTTGGAGACTCATCACATACTGTCCAGAATTTGTCGCAGACAGGGCTAGATCCTGGTCACGCCTCCTTCGGAATCTGTAAGTCGAACGAGTGAGCCACCCTGCTCCTCACTACGCACAATTTTTAGTTATATATTAACTTATTTTTCTCGGTTATCCTTTCCTGTAAGTTGATCGTATATGGTATCTCTTTCAAACTCAATTTCCAAATAACCGCCTCAACTTTTTCATTTTAAAACCGACACAACGCTATCAGGGGAAGAGAAATTGAATCGAAAATTTATGTAAATTATCAAACATTGCTTCCACGGGCGGCGATAATTATTATTTCAATCATGGTTGCGATCTTAATATAACCCCAATCCCGTTATATACATGCATTTATCTGTATAAACTAAGCAATACGTGGTGTAGAAACGGTGATTAATTCAAGAAACCGGTTTTATCCTTTTTGGAAACACTCCACGCCCTGTTCAGAATTTTCCGCGAAATGGGTTAGGAAATATAACTAATCTTTAGGTAATTTAGAAAGAAATTTTTACATAACATATATATATATATATATATATATATATATATTTATTTAAAAAGGGTTAAAAATTAAATAATGCGCAAAACACTACTTAGTATAAATAAAGAGCTATTATAAATTTAGGCATAAACTAAATATAAGTTTTCAATAGCAGTAATGCACAGCATATTAGTACTATATTTAATATTACAGTTTTATTTGCTTAACACGTTGACATTAACAAAAATAATTTAAGAAAAGTCTGCAAGGAATGCTAAAAGACGCCCTCAAGTATTTAGAAACTTTCGTGCAAATCCACTGTTTGATCAGATTTAATACATTTATTATCTTAAATTCTTTACGACATTTTATCTGGCCTAGATATAGAATATATTAATTCCATAAATACTGCAAGCTTTAATTCATATAAAGTTTATTTAAAATGGAAATTTATAAAATAAACCTTGAAAGTAGCAAATAACTTCTTATTTTCCGTTCATGAGACATATACGATCAGATTTATTCTGATTTGCAAATCAAGCAGAAATTTAAAACAAAATGGCAATTTATATCAAGGAAACGTTGAATCATAAGTATTGATTACAAATTTTGTCTGAAGTCTTGTAAAAGTATTTTCTGCTTGCTGGAATTACTCATTCACAGAGCCTTGTCGACTGGTAACTCATTTTGAAAAATCAAGTTTGGGAGCATGAAGGAAACTCAAATCTCAATGAATCTAACCAGTCGTGGAATAATATAGCTAAACTGCCGTTAATCAGACTTACTGAGGCGTTTCAAAATTTCACGATCATCCTCTTGAGTACGACGAAAAACGGACTAGTGATGATATAAACCCAACACAAATATATTGAAAGAAAAATTAGATATGTGGCCTTCACGTATAGTTGGTTTGCAAAAATTTTACTTCACTGGTCATGTCCATTGCACTATTTCTAAGCAGTCACGAATATTGATTTTATGCCGCTTTCGCCATTTATATGTATATATATTTATATATATATATATATATATATATATATATATATATATATATATATATATAAGAAATACAATAAAAACAATAAATTAATGCGTGGGGTTGTAGTAACTATTCTTGAAATCAAGTTGAGTGCTTCAAGTTAACACCAATTCCACTGAATTAAACCAATCGTCGAACTCTGATGATTATCATATATGATCAGAACGCGTAAGTACGTGTGCCTGACGTTAGTTTTGCTATGTTATTGGATGACGGATTAGATAAAATTGGATTGGTTACCAAGCCTGCAAACTGATTCAAAGTATACTTACAATTTCCTGCGCAAACAAATATATTTAATTGTGAGTTTATTTATATATATATATATATATATATATATATATATATATATATATATATATATATATATGGCTTTTTATTTTAATATTTAAACGAAACAAGAATGAAATTTCTAGATCATAAATAAAATATTTTTATAAATCGTTATCATCTGTGCATATTAATACAACAAATCTTACAGTTAATTTGTTTAATGTTCATATTCGAAACTGAATAATCAACCCAGAATAACTCATAATATTTGATTTTGAAAAAAAGTTATTTGTGAAGGTGGCTAAGTTTTTCTTGAATGAACAAATTTAAAGGAGGTTATAGTTGAACCTCCACAAACGTCAAAACATTGTAAATAGCATTCAAAAAATTTAATTTGTTTACTAGACCTAGAAGGTGTAGGTTTTACTTAGGCGAAAACTTAATTCTGCAAAATAGACAAAGGGAAATTTTTTCTTCAGAACCTGCGATTGAGTGGTTAGTTAAACAAACGGAGGTAGATGCTCAATCAATGTCCTCATATTAGGCTTTAATAAAACAGGTGAATTTGACATGTGTTAAGATTATTATATTATATCTTCATTGTTTATTATAATCAAGGTTGCGGTCTTGATATAAACACCTGACCCATTAATTACTTACATATGTCAGTATACTCTAAGAATTGTATAGTGTAGAAAAGGCAATTCATCCAGTAGACCGGTTTCGTCCTTATTGGGAACTCATCAAGAACTGGCCAGAATTTGCCGCGGACAGGATACGAACCTCGGCACGTCTGCTTCGGAATCTGGTGCTCTCAACACGTGTGACCGAGAGAACTTGTACTATGTTGTGCGATTTTTTTAATTAAACGAACATTGGTTGCGCGGGTGGTGATAACAATTATTATAATCAAGGTTGCGGTCTTGATATAAACACTTGACCCATTAATTACTTACATATGTCAGTATAATGATAAGTTCCCAATAAGGACGAAACCGGTCTACTGGATGAATTGCCTTTTCTACACTATACAATTCTTAGATTATACTGACATATGTAAGTAAATAATGGATCAGGTGTTTATATCAAGACCGCAGCCTTGATTATAATAATTGTTATCACCACCCGCGCAACCAATGTTCGTTTATCTTCATTTTATGTATTTAACATTTTTGCCACTTATCGGCATTTGTGAAAAGTGGAGCCTAATTTTTTTTGCTATGTTTAGTGGAATTTTTTGAAATAAACATCTTAATAAATTATTTAAACCAAATTTGTGAGCTTGTAGTAAACACCAATCCCATTGTTTTCAACCAGTCGTCGAACAACATAACAAAACTACCGCCAGCCGCAACACACTGGCGCGTTTCGACCTTCCATGATCATCATCAGAGTACGACGGCAAACTGACTACCGAGGATCAAACCGCATTGAATATATATGGAAATCAAATTTAGATATGCGGCTCTTACCTCTAGCAGTCTCGCATACATTGTACTTGACTGGAAATGTGAATAGCATTCAAAAAATTTAATTTGTTTTACGAGACCTAGAAGGTGTAGGTTTTACTTAGGCGAAAACATAATTCTGCAAAATTGACAAAGGAAAAATTTTTCTTCAGAACCTGCGATAAAGTGGTTAGTTAAATAAATGGAGATAGATGCTCAATCAATGTCCTCATATTAGGCTTTAATACAACAGGTGAATTTCGCATGTGTTAAGATTATTATATTATATCTTCATTGTTTGTATTTAACATTTTTGCCTCTTATCGGCTTTTGTGAAACGTGGAGTTTAATTTTTTTTGCTATGTTTGTTCAAATTATTTGAAATAAATATCTTAATAAATTTTTAGAACTTTATTTCAATATCTACAGAAAGTAAAGCAGTAGTGAAAATCTTAAAGGCGAACATTTATCCATTATTTTTCACTTCTTCAATTTTTGTGTTAGAAAGTTGGGAATGCGTTACATTTAATTTCTTGTAACCTTTCTGTTAGAAATTTCATTGTTGATAAATTTCAGATTAATTTAATACAGTAAGTCATTTCAGATTTAAGCTTGAAATAGAAAGTCACTAATATTAGTCATCATTCTGATTAACAAATTTTTGTTTAAAGACATCGATAAAACTTTTTAAATTAAGCTATATTTGAATTTTGCACTATACCATTAAGTTAATAATCTATGAGTAACAATATTGTTATCGAACTTACGCCAGTTTATTGACCCAGCAATAAGCTATCATGACATTAAAAAATATGATTTATTCATATGACCCAAGCGTGCAGACAAACTAATCCAATGGGTTGTAATACCCCTATTCAATTGGAGCTCTGCTGGAATAGCAAGAAACAGTGATGCACCAGGCATCCATTTGAGACCAAAACAATTTCCTTGCTAAATAGATTATAACATTCACATTTGTCTAAAACTACAAGCAGGAGAAGCGCTATTTAAAACGGAATAAGCTGATAATCTTTCTATGGTGTTCGTGTGAATTAATTATATACAGTTAAATACTCACGAAACAATTCAAAGCATCACGTTGGTTTAATATTAAATGTTTTAAATTATCAATATCGTAATACTTAATGATGAATTATACCATGTGCAAGACTATTTCATCTACTCGCTTTTTAAACCTTTTTCTATTTGAATGAAAATGCATAATAAGTTGTATAGCCAAAATTTCATTTTTAATTTCCGGCAAACATTATGTTGGTACCATGTACCTTTTTGTCACCATTATCCTTGTATCGGGTACTGACAAAAAACCCTAGTTTTGCTATACTTTTCGGACTCAATATATATTATATAAAGTGAGTTAGCCTTTAAGTCGCATTGTCGAAGACTTTATATGAAGCTAGCTGCACTACTGCAGGTTTACATAATTCGTATAGGAGATTGTACCGTACTATCTTACAACATTTGTCACCAGAATATATGGTGGTTAAAGAGCGTAATACTAGCTGGTTCTAATGAGTCACTGTAAGTACGAAGTGAATGTGCACGAGATTATACTTTCCGCTTATGCTGCCCTTAGTTTATCCCTCTGGTCATGGTTGAAATAATTAAATTCTGGGTGCGCAACACATAACACACAATTGCCAATAGATTATTTCTCCGCCAAAAACAGTATCAAATAATGAAGCTGTTTCTTCTGAGTAGAATAAATTATATCAAAATCCATTAATTCAAACGTTTTCTAACTTATTTGGTAAAAATTTGTAATATATAAAATGTTGTTTAGATTGTTCTTTGGCTTTGTTTAAACAAGACATATAAAGCCTCATCTATAGTCCCAGTGCAATTATGACTAGTATCACATCTACGTAATGTTCAAATTTGGAACTTATCACAACCTTCCTAGTTGTGAGTTTGATCCTTGATGATTAACATCAGTTTTGCTTCTTCCACGGTACATTTGATCTCTTAAGTGTTCGCTATTTTATTGTCGCAATGCAAAAATATATTCTTATCTTGATTTTTGTGTCCTGTGTCTATTCAGTGAAATAAT
Source organism: Eudiplozoon nipponicum (assembly GCA_029291075.1). Taxonomy (NCBI): domain Eukaryota; kingdom Metazoa; phylum Platyhelminthes; class Monogenea; order Mazocraeidea; family Diplozoidae; genus Eudiplozoon; species Eudiplozoon nipponicum. Next base: position 147,406 of record JAQBSW010000890.1, on the reverse strand, counting down.
CAGTTGATTGCTTATTATCGCTATTTTGCGTGAATTAAAGTGCACTTAGCGGCATATCTAACCATGGTTTATTGTTAAAATTTTACAACAAACATCTAAATTTATGCACGTGCAATTTTTTCTTCGGATTTTCTCTAGTGTGATTAATATACAAAATTACACATTATTTAGTATACTGGTTACAATAACTTCAAGTAGGAGTGCATGCACTTAAATAACTTATTTAACATTGCAAAAACCTTGCTAGTTTTCTTCCAATATGTTGTATAATTAAGCTTGATAATTTGAATAGTACCTATGTTTTTTGTAGAATGTTTAATGTAAGTGATTAGGCAAATATTGCGCACCAACTTTAAGCATTTGGACAGGACATTATCGGAAGTACAAACAAATAGAAATGACACATAATTCGGTGAAAGACATATCTGAAAATTTCTACCGCATGAAACTGTAAGCTTATTGCGTAATGTCTAGATATTTAGGATTCCCGTGCATAAATATACTGCAAAACTACAATTAGATAGCCGTATATATGAAATTATATCTTGTTGTGGCTTTCTTATTTTAATTATTACTTGAAAGGTAATAAATAAATGCTCGGAAGCGGCAACTGTAATTAATATTTAAACGGTGACATTTGAATTATTACTAATCTAAGGTATCTTTAATCATTCGAAAGTTATAGCAAAATCATCATAGCTAGTTGCTCTTTTAAAAATTAAGAATTTTTATGGGTCTGCATGTATCAAATTGCTTTCACTAGGTAGGTTTCTAAATTATGTATTCAAACTTTCAAAATGTATCAATATTTGAAGAGTAATTATTTCAATCAAAAGATTATCACATCAAATATGAGGCGAAAATTATGTAAGATACAAATAAAGTTTATTCAGTTGCATTTATCAATTTAACTAAAAGTTGTCATAACAATAAGGGATATTTCATTTGAAAGGCATTGCCACGTATGTATCCATGTGTCTAAAACAGTTTTATTTGTAGTTTACTTAGATGACAACCAAAAAGTCTTAATTACATTAACATACATACTTGAACACTTTCAATCTAACAGTGGTTCCTGATATAGCAATTATTGATGCAGAGGATAAATATGCATGCAATCATCATCATCATATCCAGCTAAACAAAAGTCAAAAGTGACTAATGTTTCACTGCCATATAACCATAAGGAGTGAAAAAAAGTATATAAATGAAAGCAGAAATAATATTTTAGACAAATTATTAGTGAGATTTACGAGAGAGAGAGAGAGAGAGAGAAGGAATACCTATCTACTATGAGTAAATTTATCAGGATAACTCACAGAAATGAGGCAAACTAAACCTCGCCACAACACCATTATGGCCAAGTTAGCATTCGGGCAAGGCAACATCAGCAATACAGCTTCCTTGCGGATTTCACTGTATCACGTCATAAACAAACCAAACCTCGCAGCTAACTTTGCCCTACTAAGAAAAGAAAGTTACGAAGATGATTCTACTAGACATCTGCAACAAGATCGCCACTGAGCTCGATTCGATGCCATATCGCTAAGGGTTTCTAACCAAGAACTATGATGCGCACGAGGACCCCATCCTGGCAGACGAGTGGATCCTATACTACCCAATTTGGATGTAAGTGACTTCAATTGTTTCTGCCATGTCAAAATCTGCCCACCTTGTTTCTTACGCCAATTTGGTGCTGGATGAGAGAACAGAGCTCTACTGGGCAATCGAAATGAGGGCATACGCAAAACGTGACCGAGCCAACGAAGTTGATGGAGCCTTATTTGTTTTTCTAACGAGGAGCACTTATTGGCAGATCCAAAAATACGTCTACGGATGTCAACGTTAGTTATTCGTTGTTGGTAACCAACATGTGCTATACTTCTCAAACAACGATGATCGAATGCCTGTAAGCGTCTCAAATCATCAACTCTAAGAGGCCAAGTTTCACTAGCGTATAGTAAGACTGCGCGTACAGATGCATTGTAAACACGACCTTTAAGGCAAAGTGAAATATTCGCGTTTCTCCATAAATGACGAAGGTTCGAGAAAGCTACTCTAGCTTTCGCGATTCGTATTCTCACCTCGTCGGACATATTGCCTACGTTATTGATAGAGCTCCCAAGATATGTAAACCTGTCGACTATGTCAAGATCTTCATTCTGCAGTCGCAACGTTGGAGTGAGTGGTGGGTGATCCTGTAACAGTATCTTACATTTAGAGGGTGCGAATTTCATACCGAAAGACGGAACAACGTCTGTTAATCTATTCAAGGTGGCCTGGGCAGCATCCTGATTGTCGAATAATAGTACGATATCGTCCGCATAGTCAAGATCGACTAGTTTATCGCCCGGGAGAACTTCAACTCCAGCATCCTGAATGTGTGGGAGAGTGTTGTTCATAATAGCATCGATTACAAAATTAAACAAAAATGGGGAAAGTGGACAACCTTGACGAACACCACTGCTGGTTGTAAAGTTATGCGTTAATTCGTTGTAGACCTTAACGCGACCAGAAGTATTTGTGTAGAGAGCTCGTATAATATTAACAAATTTTGTGGGCACACCGCTTTTCGACAAGATATGGAATAAAACATTGCGATCCACCGAATCAAATGCACCCTTGAAGTCTAGAAAGACGGCTATTGTGGGACGGTGATATAAATGTCTCTGTTCGAGAACTTGCCTTAACGTAAAAATATTATCTATACAACCTCGTCCTGCGCGGAATCCGGCCTGTTCTTCTCTTGTATGTGATTCACGTGAAGCGCTAAGACGACGTAGGATAATCGAAGCAAATAACCTAGATACGACCGGAGTCAAGCTTATACCACGATGGTTATCGCACGAATTACGATTGCCTTTTTTGAAGATGGGAATGATGGTCGACTCATTCCAATCAAGTGGTACGGTTTCCTCATTCCATATAGTATGAAAAAGTTTGGTCAACGCTCCTGAAATTATATCGCCACCATCCTTAAACAATCCTGGAAGCAAATCATCGGGGCCTGCGGCTTTGCGGCGTTTAAGAGATAGGATTGCATCGCGTACTTCTAACTCGGATGGTTCTTCGAGACTAACATTCCACACTGTTGATGCAGACATGCTTTCGGGAATCGGAACTGACGCGGGTGGCCAAGAAAATTGATCTCTGAAGTGTTCAGCCCACCTGTCAAGACGACTTATTTTATCGGTTATTAAATCGTTGTTACTATCATTTATAGTTTCACTAACTTTTAATTTTCTCGGACCTGTTGCGCGAATAAGTTGGAACAAACAGCGACTATTACCTGACGCGAAAGCTACTTCCATTTCTTCAGCCTTTCTGGTCCAAAAGTTTTCGAGATCGACTTTTAGACTGCGCTTAAGTTGGCGTCTTATATTGCGACGAGTATTATTATGAGTCGAGCCAGGTGGAATTTGGCGCCTTATTTCGAGTATCTCCATAGATTTTACAGAGAGCCAATGATTATTTCTACGGGGGCCTGCAATGCCACATACAGTAGTACCTGCATTGTGCATAGTGGAACTTATCTTGGACCAAAGTATATTCGGATTTTCGCCATGCGGACCAGTTTGATTAGAATTTAGAATGTCTTCATAATTTTGTCGGATGGAAGCTATGTAGCGCAACATCTAACACTACGTTTGAATTTTGAACTACTTAAATATAATCTATGTTCCTACCTACTTACAATTTTGTTCAAATTGGACAAAATGATCTACCAAATCAGCATCATAAAAGGTTTTTATGGCAGATGATTGTCATTAATCATTCCGTGTATGGATCAGACTGACTGGTTAGAATTATTTGCAGGTACGCAGCTCACGTAAATTTATTTGTTTATTTTAAAATTTCCCCATACACATTTAGTTACAGGATGAAATTCCCGCCATACCTGATGCAATAGTAGGTTCCATCCGACCGTGAATATAATCAAAATCTACCAATTACTCTTTACATAATATATTAGACTGAACAAACGATATAATAAAAAATGCCCTATATAAAATAGTTAAACTTTCCTATTTTGGCATTTCTATAAATTAAAATAATTGCACACTAATTGATTGCACGTTGGTTTTAGAAGTTTTGAAGTAAACACCAATCACATTGGATCTAACCAATTGTCGGAAAACTTAGCAAATCTATAGTTAGTCACATGTACTAATGCACTTCAACTTTCCATCATTAATATCAGTGTACGACGGAGAACTGACTAGCGAGGATCAAAAAGATTTTTATTCATTATCAAAAGTCAATTTATTGACCTAGAAGAAAGCTACTGGGACACTGTCAAATTTACGCTCGTTAAATTTACTTAAGCCTGCAGAACAAAATATACTAGATCCTGGTTATGTCATTCAAACGCAGATCTGTTTCAAAGGGCACTAGCTAGTGAAGCACTAGACACCAATATATTTCTAAACATCTTTCTTGCTAAATCGCTTACATCAGTAGATATTTCATAGGCTCTAACTTTTCAAACTCCAAGCAACTCAAAATATTTCGCAGTGGAGTAAGCACATATTTTTGTGCTAGCTTTAAATACTTTTTGTTGCGGAGAACTAATATATATGCAAGTATGTATTAGGTGTTGCGAACCTAGTAACAAATTAGTTCAATTGTGATCAGAAGGATAAACCAAAGGCAGCATGAACGGAAAGTATAATCTCATGCACATTCGTTTCGTATGCTTACTGGCGACTCATCAGTAGGAGTCGGTATTACGCCCTTTAACCACTATATATACTTGCGCTAGCTTTAGTTTGACTTAGATATATTCTTATTTACGTTGAAACTTAATGAAGGCACGCTGAAATTCTCATTTGCTTCATAGAAACAGGCTTGCAATATGGATTTTATACAACATAATTATGTGTGATACCATATTTAAAACTTTTGCAAATGTGTCATTATTTAAATAATTTAGCATAATTATTTGTGCCGAAAACTTATCTATCGAAAACAGCTCATTGACCAATATTATTAATCCTATTATACCTAGTTTGATTGAATGTTAAATTTTTACATATTGTACTAAAGGAGTAAAGTGCATAAATTGCATTTTCTTAACTGTTTCTTAATTTTATAACAGCATACATAATCATAAGCTCTGTATGACATTTATGCTTACGTTGATGCTGAAAAAGTATACCTCTCTTTGATAATGATCCTATCCACTCACTTAACGTAAAATAGCAAACGACGAAAACGCTATGGTTGAGGCATTTTTTGTTTTCTAGTAAATTTTGTTGTCATAAATACCTTACAGGAGTTTAATGGTTAGTCAATTCTATGAATGCTCATTTCACGTTAATGTCCGCCCTGTCAGTGGACCCAATCAATAGTAGCGCCTCAAAATGCTAAAAAAACATATATGACAGTTAGAGACTGATTGTGGCGGAGAACTAATGTATATGCCATTTTGTATTAGCTGTTAGGCAACTTGTAATAAATTAATTCAAATTGTACCAAAAGAATAAACGAAAGACAGCATGAACGGAGAGTATAATGTCGTGAAAATTCTATTCGTGCTTACCGGTGACTCATCAATAGAAGCCGGTTTTACGCTATCTTCCCACTATATATTTAGGTGAGATATGTGGAAGAATAGGACAGTGCAATCTCAAAAACTAATGTGTAAAGTCCAGCAGTAGTGAAGTTAACTTCATATAAAGTCTTCGACAATACAACTTCAAAACAAACTTACTATATATATTAATATATATACCAACAATGTTACGAAAAGGTAAATGATACCGGCACATTGGATTTATATGTATGCCAAAGTTAAGAATTACAATTATTTCTGAACATCTGCTACTACAGCAAATCCAGTTACTCTGGCCTTGATTGCTATATTTTATCATAGTAAAAATAATATCAATCAATAATATATATATAAAGCTAGATACTGGTTGCTACGGAGAACTAATGTACATGCAATTGGGTGTTGCGCATTTAGTAACAAAGGAATTACAGGCCAAAATGATAGTTAGCATTTCTAAGCAGCAATAATCGCGAGACTACTTTGGTAGAAACTACTTTGATAATGTCAACGAATTGCCTTTATTTTCATAACTAAGCCTAGTGTTAGTATTTAAAATATATTGAACACTTCTAATTATAGTCAAATAAAATATTTTTCCACGCTTTCTCAGTTTATTTACAACGCATGTTCGTGTTTGTAGCAAAAACGTTTTTGACAAATTAAATATTACCTTTAGATGTTGGCTCTTTTGAATAGTTTAGAACAGATGTGCTTGGATATCTTGAGTCGTATTCTCCTTTTAGCAGAATTTTTCCCCGAAAATGCGTCTTTATTTTGCTAAAACTCAGAAAATATAATCTCATTTCTTGATAATCTATTAAAGAAATGATTTGATTTTTAAAATGTCCTTTGGATATTTTCATAGGTTTCCTCCTTACAGAAGGAATCAAAACTTTAACATAGTTCCAATAAAAAATATTGCTGTTTACCTTTCTAATTAGCTTTAATTTGTATAATTTCACTGTTCTCTTCCTGCCAAGATGACTCAGACCCCTAACATGTTTCTAATAAAAAAATTTGATGGTTTCCTTTCTAATTAACATTAAAAAAGTAGATAATCACATTTTAAAATTTTTTTGTATTTGATTATGATGAATGTTATTAAATTTTCTTCATCGCAGTTACACTTCATCTTTAAAGTATATGGCATTTTATAACCGCAGTAAAAAAGTATCCTCATCCTATTTGTGCGTGAATTAAAATTAATTTAACTGCACATCTAAGCATATTATATTGTTAGATGTTTCTTGCCAAAATGTCATGCGTATGCACCCGTAATTCGAAAAAAAATTGGATTTCCTCTTCTCTATCATCAAGTCGAAAATCTAGACTATTTTATATGCTAGTTGTCAAACTTGCAACAAATACAAGTGAGATTGCATGCACTTATGCGCAAATTTTATCTTAAGAAAACTTTTGTTTAATTTTTTAACTTATGCTTGATTGCATAAGCCTGGTGATTTGAAATTGCCATTAGTTTGCGTGCAAATTATAGAGCAATTGTTTGAACGAGCAATACACACAAGCAACAAACAGTTCAATGAGTCATTATATGGCATACGAAGAAGTACATATATTATAACTAACTATGTAATAAATTTAATATAGCATTATACCTAATGAAAAATAATTTTAAAGGTTTATATAATTGAACATATTTGGATTGTCCGGGCAATGATAAAATTATTAAATTCATGGTTAAAGACCTAAGCACATTACATATATATATATATATATATATATATATATATATATATATATATGCATATAAATATAGTATATCTGTAAGTTTTAACAAAGTTTCATATAATGTTGAAACGGCGATTAAACCATTTGGCCCGTATCTTCTTTATAGAAAACTATTCGAATACTGCCGAGAATTTGCCGCGGACAAGGCTCGAACCCGAACAAGGCTGTTTCTAAATGTGTGAACATACTCACTGGAGCCGTCCTGCTGCATAATAATAATAATAATAATAATAATAATAATAATAATAATAATAATAATAATAATAATAATAATAATAATAATAATAATAATAATAGTAGTAGTAGTAGTAGTAATAATAATAATAATAATAATAATAATAATAATAATAATAATAATAATAATAATAATAATAATAATAATAATAATAATAATAATAATAATAATAATAATAATAATATGTTATATACTAGCTTTTGCTTTTGATCAGGCCCTCCTTCAGGTAGAGACTTCGCGGCATATTTTAAAATATAAATTTCCTGCTATCTACCCAAACCTTTAATTATAGAAAAAAATGTACAATACCGCTGTACGTGGTATTACATTGAACATTAATAAAATTAAACGATCGTTGATTGCGCGTGCGGCGATTCCAATAATATAAGTCAAGTTTGCGCAATTGATATAAAAACCAATTCCATTTTATATGCAGGCGATTGATCCAAATGAACAAAACTCTAACCAAAAACATGTAATAATATATATCTGATTTTTTTGTAACTAACGACAGACTGAATTGTTGATTAGTGTCAAAAATTTAGCAGCAGACGTGCCCAGTTTTCAGTCATGTTCATGGCAATTTCTGGACAATTCTTGAGGAGATTGCTTAAAGGACATAACCGATCTACTGAATGTATTACCTATTCTAAACTATACAATGCTCAGCTTACACTGACAATTGTACTTTGAAGAATTGCAAGGGTAATGCGTAATTCATAGACATTTATTTATCATTTGCATAGAAAGACGGTAGAAATTAATTGAAATATATATATATATATATATATATATATATATATATATATATATATATATATATTACAGTTTTCGTGGGATGTATTGTGTCCCGTAATGTGCTGTCTCTCTAACAGTAAGATATTAATAACATTATGCAATGAACAAGAACTATTAAAACACATCCTATTTAATAACATAGGAAAGCTTAGATGTATTGAAACACCAAAACATTTAATATTTTTTCTTGACTATTTTACCAAAGTTTTCCCATTTTCCGTAATATTCGTCGCGCGTTATTAAGAAACGTAATGTACAGAGGTCATTTAAAATTGAATGTAATTTAAAAAACGGATTATATTAAACAAAAATGTAAAACTTTCTGCGTCGACCCAGACTCAATTTATTTTCAATTACACGAGCAGCACAAATATGAAGTTCAGGTCAGTAAATAGCTTTATTAGCAGTGCAATGATGGATTGAAACATCTAGACCACAAAAATGAGATGACGAATGACATCAAACTCTCTCACATAATATGCCATTGGAGTATATATCATAAACGTAAACACGACATATTTTATTTTAACGTGTTATAGATATTTAAGTAAATTTTTAAATAATGTTTGCGATCATGATATAGAAACCCGACATATTATGTACACAACATTTTCAGTACAAACTATGCATTGTATAATATAGAGCAGGCAATTCATCCAGTAGATCCGTTTTATCCAGTTTGAGTACTCATTTCGTACCGAACAGAATTTGCCGCTGACAGGGTTCCAAAACTTGGAAATTCTGCTTCGGATTCTGTTGTTCTTACCACTAAGCCACACTGCCACATAGAATAAAATTCATTGCGGAACAATCTAACAATTTTGCAATATTTTTCAATTTTAAGTTATACAGTCGTGGTTGCATTATTGTTGTCGAATTAGGCAGAGTGTACAGTATGTCAATTTAATTGGCGTTATAATAAGAGGATAATATATCCATTAAAATCTAAGAGAACAGTCTCATCTTGGACAATGATTACCATTACATGTTTTTTTCAAAAGTGATAATCCACTTGATAAAATTCATCAATTTTGTAAAATTTTAGCCCACGAAGGAACGAATAATGAATTCTGGTACTGCAAATAGTATCATATATCTCCTGTTTTCTGATTATATATATTTATTTCATACGAGCGTAATTTAATATTAAATATCAATATATTGTGTAAGATGAGAAACAATTGATTCCTACTTCAGTTAATCTTTCCATTTTTTCACTTATATGTTATTGTAGTTAGAAATCGTAAGCATTTGCTATTTCATCTCATAAGTGAGGCCAGCCACAAATAATATGCAATACTTGTTTTGTTACCGAGCAGGACTTGCCACATTTAGATCCTAGTATATTTGGATTCCAACATCAACTTCAAAATTGTCATCACTGTGCGTCTGTCACGCGAAGGGCTGCGGATTAGGTGATTTATATTGCGGGATTTAAATTTTCTCAAATGTAAATGTAAAGTTTTATAATTCACTAGAAGAATGCATCTGACGTGGCTACATTGGGAGAAATTAGCCATTATTTTAGTTTCACTTTAATAAATGAACGTGTGTATGAAATAAATTTCAATTAAATAATTATCAGTGTCCTACACATATACAGAGATGTTCACCTATTTAGAAAAAAACGTATCGTCTACTAGATTAGCAATACATAAGGCTTAATCGAGTAGATTAGTTGAAATCTCACACCATCATTATTTGTATGTGTACATTTTTTACCAATTACCTCGCTTTTATATTACTAATATGTATTCATTTTGAAATGCTCTCCATCACAACACTGTGGTCACATTAAATTATGACATTTCACTTGGTAGACATGATATAATTTGACTAGCATTTGTAAATTTAAAATCAAAAGAGAGCCACTGTAGTTTCATATTGTTGAATGGACACACACAAACAGAAAGAGTGTTTATATAATGGAAGTTCAGTAAAATATTATGAGACTATCATTTCAGAAGATTAAATATAATATTTAACCGAAAATATCACCATTAACTATATATAGAAATCTAAGTCACATGACGTACTAGACAATAATACCTCAAATGCTACCCGAAATAATTCAAAATATGTGTGAGGTAATTATACAGTACCATATTTCACAACAAATTGATTTCATTTTAAGTATATATCTATTGAATAAATTCATTTTATTTGCAATATGCTGCGTTGTCTAACTGGTATAGTCAGTATACATTTACTCATTAATAAGGGGCATTTGAAAGTCATTGATTGGGCAGGTGCAGATTTCAATTATTTAATTCAAGTTTATGAGCTCGAGTTATACACCAGTTCTATGGTATATAACCTGCCGTACAAAGTAACTAAATAAATGTCAGTCACACGCTCTGACGCGTTTCGAATGTCCATGTCTATTTTAAGAGCATGACGGCATACTGGCTAGCGAGGATCGAACCGTAATGCATATACAATGAGAACAAAACTTTATATGCAGTTATATACAATGTGATTGAATATTTTTATCAAGCCTACGAACATGATTTAAAGAGTTATTATGACTTCGCGTGTAAGTAGTCATTATAAAATTTTATATCATATATTTATGTGGCAAAAATTTCTAACCCTTAATTTACGTTTAAACAATAATTGATTGCGCGGGTGGTGGTAACAATTCTTTAAATCAAGTTTGCGTGCTTGAAGTAAACACCAATCCCATTGTATTTAACCAGTCGTCGAACAACATAACAAAACTACCGCCAGCCGCAACGCACTGACGCGTTTCGACCTTCCATGATCATCATCAGAGTACGACGGCAAACTGACTATCGAGGATCAAACCGCATTGAATATATATGGAAATCAAATTTAGATATGCGGCTCTCACCTCTAGCAGTCTCGCATACATTGAACTTGACTGGAAATGTCGGCTGCACAATTTCTATGCAGTCACGAACATTAACTGTTTGCAGCTTTCGCCACATATACATATATAGGCAATACAATTCTAAACAATAATTGATTGCGCGGGTGGTGGTAACAATTCTTTAAATCAAGTTTGCGAGCTTGAAGTAAACACCAATCCCATTGTATTTAACCAGTCGTCGAACAACATAACAAATCTACCGCCAGCCGCAACGCGCTGACGCGTTTCGACCTTCCATGATCATCATCAGAGTACGACGGCAAACTGACTATCGAGGATCAAACCGCATTGAATATATATGGAAATCAAAATTTAGATATGCGGCTCTCACCTCTAGCAGTCTTGCATACATTGAACTTGACTGGAAATGTCGGCTGCACAATTTCTATGCAGTCACGAACATTAACTGTTTGCAGCTTTCGCCACATATACATATATAGGCAATACAATTTAAACAATAATTGATTGCGCGGGTGGTTGGTAACAATTCTTTAAATCAAGTTTGCGTGCTTGAAGTAAACACCAATCCCATTGTATTTAACCGGTCGTCGAACAACATAGCAAAACTACCGCCAGCGGCAACGCACTGACGCGTTTCGACCTTCCATGATCATCATCAGAGTACGACGGCAAACTGACTATCGAGGATCAAACCGCATTGAATATATATGGAAATCTAATTTAGATATGCGGCTCTCACCTCTAGCAGTCTTGCATACATTGAACTTGACTGGAATTGTCGGCTGCACAATTTCTATGCAGTCACGAACATTAACTGTTTGCAGCTTTCGCCACATATACATATATAGACAATACAATTTAAACAATAATTGATTGCGCGGGTGGTGGTAACAATTCTTTAAATCAAGTTTGCGAGCTTGAAGTAAACACCAATCCCATTGTATTTAACCAGTCGTGACTGAATAGAAATTGTACAGACGACCTTTCTTGTACAGTAAATTATGTGCGAATGTAATAAGGATGCGAGCAGCATATCTAATTTACGTCCTATTTTATATATTGCGGTTCCATCCTTGTTTATTAGTTTACCATAGTGTTATAATAATAATCATAGGAGATGCAAACGCGTCAGCTAGTTTGACTATGTGTGGTTTTACAATGATTGTAAGCTGGTTAGTTGCAATAGAGTTGGTGTTTCTACCAAGTTTGAAGCTCTGATTTAAAGATTACAGGTAGTTTTTGTGCATATAAACGTTACCGATTTAAAAGTATGCTTAATATATTTAAAGCATTTCAAATTTAATGTTTCTTCTGAGGAACTTGTAAATAAGTTTGCGGTAGAAAATAAAATATAATTAACGACTGTGTAAGTCAAATGTAGTAGAAGATATTAAATGTTAGCATCCAGCTGCAAATACCACTTTTGCATCTTAATCAGTTGCAAGCTTAAATCTATTCTGTTGCAGATCTTAAATGTTATATAACTCACATTTTTCCGCAAGGAGACTAGCAAATTACACGCATAGATACCATTCATTAGCTAAATCTTAGACCAATTTACTTCTTGGAATAACTAATAGCGTAATTTGCAAAGCAATGTTTAAAAATACAGAAACATTCCTTCAATATAAAATAAATGTTATTCTCTTTTATTAATGACGTTCAACTGGAATGCATTTTTTTAAATTTATTATATATATGGTGTCTGGTTAGACCAGTTATTGCATAATGTAGCACAGGAAGTTCATCAAGTAGACTGGTTATTTTCATGTTAATAATTTGTTAGATTGTTGACCAAATTTGACGCGGCCAGGATTAAAATTCAGGAATTTATGCTTCCATAACTTTCATATGTAAGACTGCACCAAAAAGTCATTTGTGACAATTTGAATTTCTTAACAGACCGTTGAGTGTGTGTTGAACTATGCCTCAGTGTAAAAGACCATTTACTTTGATTGACCTGTTGTTCACATTAACGCATATATGCAGTAATTCGTATCTCAGTACTTTCACTAGATCAATGACAAGTCTAATGTTTATTAAAAAAGAGAATGTTTGTGGATTGGAATGTGCAGGCAGGTGCTATCTGATTAGCATCATTTGATCATTTTTCTTGGTATAGCTAGACATAGATATCACAATTTTTTGTAGATTCGATTAACCAATTCTACCTTATAAATTGTAAAAACGCACAGGAAACAAAATTAACACGCAGAGTGAAGAAATTGTTACATTATCCATTAAACAGTATTAGCAGACGCTTTTATATTACTTCATTGAAATAATAATACGCTAAAAATTTAACATTCAGAAAGAGGAAAAATATTATAAAAATGAAGGAAAGGTGTAGCAATTAAAATACGCCTATTAGTGAAAGAAATTTGCGTGTGTGACAGGGGTCACAAATTTGGTCAAACGCAAGTCGTGGAAAGAATTAAATCCCCGTGTGAACCCAGGACACGGCAATTTCTATCAAATACTTGGGGTGTTTGTACATGACGTGTACCATCCGAAGTCAAAACTGGTCCACATGATTGAATGCTTTATAACCTTGTGCAATGTTTAGTTTATTTTGGAAAAAATATGCATAATGAAACACTTTATATTAGGCATCAAATAAAAGGAATGTCGCCAGGAGTTATGGCGCCTGTTTTACTAAGAATGACATTACGTGTCTGGTTAGATTGTCAGTTATTAAGAGACGCAATACAGGCACCAAATGACGAAATGGATGACCAGAAAACTTAATGTGGTATATATCTAAAAATTGTGCTTAGTTTTCTGAAAGTCTAACATAGCGATATGTGTCTTGTTGCAAGCGGAGTTCACGTCCACCTCCGGTGTGAAGTTAACGAGTTTTCAAAAACAACCAGATTAGTGCATTTCATGAATTGCCTGTTCTATATTGTGTAATGTTTAGTCTATAATGACATGAAATAGATCATAAAACCTACTATTAAATTTCTATTTAATGTAACATCCACAGTTGCTTGCCATATATTTTGTAATGAATCACCGTGGGAAAATGCGTTCTAACTGTATGAAGACGGCACGTCGTATATGGCGGACGGGTTTTAGTGGTTTGAGTGCTAAACTCAGAGATATACGCGCAGACATTTGAGCCCCGTTCGCGGCAATTTATGGCAACATATATATTATCAAACTTCTGTCACTTAAATTCTTTGCGATATAATTTTTGCAGGTGGCAAAATGTATGTAACTTTATGAAAGAGTGAAGAATATCTGTTAAGATCTACAAGTCTGATGAAAATCCAACGTGGCTCCAAACAGAGGAAAGGCTTATCATCAACGTAAGGTGGTATGTGAAAATAGTTGCATTTAATGTGCAGCAGGTGTAACGCATTTCTATGGTTACTACTATCTAAAGTAAATGCAAAAACGATACGAGCCAGTATTGAGTCAAATTCTGGTAAGAACATGACGAATTTTCATTAATGGCGAAACTTATCTACTAGATCGATTGCATTTTTCACATTGTTGAAAATCTATTTCATACTGTCAATATATATATATATATATATATATATATATATATATATATATATATATATATATGATAAAAATCATGCAATTAAAAATAAAATTTTATATAAATTATCCAGGTGACTTATTGTCTACACTTTAATTACGGATTTAGGGACTTGTTAGAACAACAGGATTTAGATTATGCGAAGTAGAGCATGAAAGAATGAATGATAACAAAATACAGAAAACTGTATTGTGCAGAAAATTGCGTGTGTTGATTGGCAGTGGTTTTGCGGTGGTATGAGTGAAATACGCAGACGTGTATGTGCCAAACGTGGAGCTCAGTTTGTGGCGAAGTCTGGAGTATAATTGACAAAAGCCCAATAATGATGGAACCTATCAATTCGATGAGCTGTGTTATCTTGTAAAATGACTAGTTAATTCTGTCGCAATTTATAAATAACTTTTGTCATTAAAATTTTAATCAAATTGAAAGGTGTCATTTTATCGGTACTATAATGAAAAATATGTACTAGCTTGGTAAACATTAAGGTGCTAAAAATGCAAAATATTTTTCACTTAACGAAAATGCTTAAAAAAAGCATCAGTTGTTTTTTTACAAGAAATTACTTCGAATATAAGACAGGAGTAGCGCAATTATATGAATGCATGCCTCAGAAGCAAACTGGCACGATGCAATTGTCGTTTGCTGAAAATTAGGGTAAAATTTTACAAGTTCCCAATAAACACGAAGCTGGTCCACTTAATTACTTGCTATTAATACCTTTTGCAACGTGTACTGTATACGAATGTCATGTAAATAGTAAAAATCCTGGCTTTTTTACCAATTAACTATATAACCTTTACACACACACACACACACACACTATATATATATATATATATATATATATATATATATATATCTAAATGATAGAACTGTCGTGGAGAATTTTTAATTTCTCTATCAAGTCTGTATTTTAGCATAATAATTTACAGTCTAGAAGCATCATTCTGTTTGTGATATATTAATATAGTATATAGGAAGCAACTCATTTTTACGAGTATAAGGTCGTTAAATAAATTTATGAAGATTTTTATTGCAATTATATGGCAAATTTATACCATGAAATTCATGAAATAGTAAACTAAAGGATTATAGGCTTTTTGGGGAACCTCGCAACCCTAACCAGAAATGCAAATGGGAAATATCCTAGGAATTTTTTGTCAAATATCTCATGCCTAAGCAAATTCACTAAACGAGTTTTGTGGTAGATCGATTGTTTATTATCCCTTTTAATCCGGCAAACTCTCAAATAAAATTAAATATGATATTTCAAATTAAACTTCTATCGTGGTCTTTTACATTTTTATCTAAGGAATACTTTAATAAGATTAATTATTACAAAGAAACGCAATGTTAAAACTTTTCTTCATTTTAGAAACTCTTATGACAGCTACATTTTAATCCGATCCCAAATAACATAATTAATGCATTTAATTTAATAAAAGTACGCAGGATTACATAAAATAACTCGGTAAATTTTGTAGGTAAATAAAAATAAAAAACAAATGTTGAAAGATAATTGCGCAAAAATTTGCATGCTTGCCTGGTGTTTTAATTTACATCCGATTATATTCGCAATTCCTTTGTTCATATAACTGCGAAAAGGAGATGTTGCAGCTCAACGGTTTAGCAATATATGTTTTTAAAATCACATATTATTAATCATGATAAGATTGTTCGGATAAATTTCATCCTGTTTTTACGTTGGCTACTTTTCATTCTATGCTCTATTTTTTATTTGCTAGCTAAGTTGTTTTTTACACTACAATCAACTCATGACAAAATTAAGCATATTGGAAGTATCGTTGCTATATAACCATAATATGTTTATATACTCGATAAAATTTCATATATTTTAGTATAGATGCTGTCTCGTTACTATTAGTTGAGAGCCTTAATTCGCGAAGATTGTATATGTCTGGTTTTAGTTGATCAAGGTGCACATTGGAGATAAATGAATTAAACCTTTATGGAAAGTATATTAGGCTCAGATCTGCAACGCTATCAGTGGTGTCTGTTGTGTCCTCATATTCAAGATTTTCATTCGTAGTAATCAAAACTGTATTTAATAACCTAGGTGACTGAAACCAAGGCTAAGTACGCTTCAGGCAACACTGCATCGTAAAAGTTAAATTTTTAAAAAGATTTTGAACGAAATTCATAATAAAATTAATTTGTCCTCACCATCCAATATGCTCGGGAGAGAAAAACCCCTTGTCAGCAAATTCTTTTGTGCATACGCAGGTCAAATTTCTAAATGTTGTAAATTAAAAAAAGTTCATGCTGTTCGTAAGTCAACATTACATGTCTGCGTTAGACAACCAGAAAGGTTCACGCAAAAATTTGTTTTTTTGTTGTGCAACACCTGATATATTATTGCATATTTATAAATTCTTCGCAACAAACAATATCTAACTGCTACATATTTAATTGGATAATGTCATGAATACCGTGAACATTGATAAATGAAGTCGATCAAGCCCAGAGTGTTGGATTTACTTGTGTAACAATTATTCAGAAGTAGATTTCATTCTCAATTTCGGTTAAATTTAGAACATTCCTTTAAATCAAGATTGCGAGCTTGAAGTAAACACCAATCCAATTGTTTTTAACCAGTCGTCGGACGACATAACAGAACTACGGCCAGACGCAACGCACTGACGTGTTTCGACCTTCCATGATCATCATCAGAGTACGACGGCAAACTGACTATCGGGGATCAAACCGCATTACATATATATGAAAAGCAAAATGAGATATGCGAATGTCACTTCTAGTTGTCTTGCACAAATTGTATATGACTGGAAATGTCGGCTACACAATTTCTATGCAGTCATGAACATTAGATATTTGTAGCTTTCGCCACACACATATATAGACAATACAATTAAACAATATTGGAAGGTCAAAACGTGTCAGTGCGTTGCGACTGGCGGTAGTTTTGTTATGTTGTTCGACGACTGGTTAAATACAATGGGATTGGTGTTTACTTGAAGCTCGCAAACTTGATTTAAAGAATTGTTACCACCACCCGCGCAATCAATTATTGTTTAATCAATTGCCTAATAATTTGAGTGATATCATGTGATAAGTTATCGTGTACATAATTTGGCACTGAAATTATAAATAACATGTGACTTAAACGATGCTCTTTGTTTAAGAATTCAATTTTAAACGTTTACATAATAAAGCATGTTATTTCTGATTCATTAAAACTTTATAACAAATAATTGTAATTTTAGTCTACTATATATACGTAGGAATAGAGAACTATTATTTTGTTCTTATTTAATAATCAACATTACTATGCAGTTAAATACTTATTATGCAGTGTTCGTAAATCCTGAGTGGGACTTAAATCTTGCTTGGATGGCATTTTAAATTTGTATATTGCCGTGTACTTGTGAATGACTAATGTATTATTGCTTTTATATTCTTTATATTATTATAATGACATGACACTTAAAGTAGTTTTGTACACCTTTACTTAATTTATTAGTTCTCGTTCTTTGTTTATTGTAAATATCTCAATGAATCAAATATATATTTTTTTATTGTACACAATATTTGATGCGTCATATGTAGGTTAAATCAAAATAAATAATTCCATTGTAGTATTTTAAGTTTATATCTAGAATTCATCGGTACATCCATATTTAAGATATAGTATAGCAAATGTTTTAATAATTGCTCAGTTCTGCAATTAGCTCTGCCTGAAGTAAGTTGAATTTCTCAATATAATTGAAAAAAACAATTTTAGCAAAAAAATATATCAACAAACATTGATAACTGCTTAATTTATTATGTTTGATTTTGGTAATTCAAGATATATTGTTTGGTGTATAACTATGCCTTTAGCGATGCCTGAATCAATTATAAGAATTTCCTAAATAATACTGGCAAATCTATCTGTTATCAAGGAATATATATTTTTAAATATTATGTCCAGAAGGGAGCATTTTTTACACATTTATAAATTACAATCGAACTAATTTACTTTTTTCCCTATCGGCTATTATTTCAGTATTGATAGCCTATTATAATTTTATATCAATATGTAGGTAAGTTAGCATTTTGAGACTAACGCATGTAAAAATAAATAAATCTGTATTTTCGGTCAGTTTCATGAAGCCATACTTAGATTTTTTTTTAAATATCACAATATTTTTAGAATTTTTCTTTTTGCATGTTCTCGAAGATATTAACTTGTCAATGGTGGCTTTAATATTCAGTCTCCTTGAGGTTTTCTATTGCGTGTTACGTATGCTGCACATTCCAGTCTTGGCATTTTTAGTTCCTTAAAATTAATTTAGCGAAGCGATAATTTGACTCCACTGAAATTATATTAATATTAATAATAATAATAATAATAATAATAATAATAATTACATATTGGCTATTATTATTATTATTATTATTATTATTATTATTATTATTATTATTATTATTATTATTATTATTATTATTATTAGTATTATTAGTATTATTATTATTGATATTACAACATAGATCTCGAATTTGCTTCAGGTAATAATCATGTAAATTCTGTTTTCAAGGTTTCCGCATCTTAAACGTATCCTGTGGCAATCCGTGAGAGGGTGAGTTTATAAACTCTGCTGTAATAAATATATTGAAATAAATTTTGCTCTAGAATAATGAAATAAGTGCGCGGATACAGAGCAATTAATTGAAGAACTCAAGAAAGTTTGTGTAAGAAAAAGTACTGAGGAATTTATTTTGCCTTTTTTAGATAGACATTCCATATACATGGGTTAACCGAGCTTCGCGTCTCAGAGGCTCTCCTATGCTAGTGACCAGAGGACCTTTACATATATTCGGAAATGAATTTGGCAAATGAACATCAGATAAACCATTGGTAGTTGTTGGAAAACATGTTTCAAATTAGCTAATCGTCCTCCTTTGTTATATCATTATAAGGACGGCTCCGCTTGTAACTCTGCATGATGATACAAAAATGACTAAATATAATTCCGTATAAATCTAGGAAAATTTAAATTTTAAATAAAATACACAAAGGTTTTCGTGATCTTGACTAGAATTGTGTGCTTGATCCTTATTTCTGAATAAATGAAGTCCCTTTAATTCTTACATGACCTTTAGAATTTAGCCTGAAAAATGAATATATTTTTTAATACTGGTTATTTTTTAATGAACATGTATGGATATCTAATTTGCGATACCTTATTTAAGATTATTTTTTTGGTGGCACTATTTTGCAAATTGGTTTTCACAAACATTTTTTAATATTTCAAAAGCCGTTGGATATATGTAGCTGATCACATTTATCTTCGTCCTCTATAAAACCACGAGAAAGTATTATCATGATTAAAATTAATAATATAAATTGGATTGATTATTTTTTTATAGCTCGGTACGTAAAAATTTAAAATACATCTTAGATGGAAGTGTTTCTTTAAGCCCGTCTTGAAATTTATTGCAAACTTTGTAAATTTTCGAAAAAGTAGTAACTTCCTCCCAACATTTTCCACCAAAGGAGGAGAGACTGCCAAATATCCAGATCAAGTTCAAACTTCTTATCGGATTCATATAGGCACCAGTTCACTGATTAAATTGGAATACTAATATGCAATAGCATATTGTCCGGAACCATATTTTAAAACACTCACAAAGTGGTTACAAATTCTTTAAATCAAGTTTGCGAGCTTGAAGTAAACACTAATCCCATTGTATTTAACCAGTCGTCAAAAAACATAACAAAACTACCGCCAGCCGTAACGCACTGACGCGTTTCGACCTTCCTTGATCATCACCAGAGTACGACGGCAAACTGACTGTCGAGGATCAAACCGCATTGAATATATATGGAAATAAAATTTTGATATGCTGCTCTCACCTCTAGCAATCTCGCATACATTGAACTGGACTGGAAATGTCGGCTGCACAATTTCTATGCAGTCACGAACATTAACTGTTTGCAGCTTTCGCCACATATACATATATGCTACAATTTAACAATAATTGTTTGTGCGGGTGGTGGTAACAATCTTTAAATCAAGTTTGCGAGCTTGAAGTAAACACCAATCCCATTGTTTTTAACCAGCCGTCGAACAACATAACAAAACTACCACCAGCTGCAACGCACTGACGCGTTTCGACCTTCAATGATCATCATCAGAGTACGACGGCAAACTTACAAGCGAGGATAAAACCATATTGAATATATATGGAAATCAAATTTAGATATGCGACTCTCACCTCTAGTCGAAAGGCGTCAGTGCGTTGCAGCTGGCGGTAGTTTTGTTATGTTGTTCGATGATTGTTTAAATACAATGGGATTGGTGTTTACTTCAAGCTCGCAAACTTGATTTAAAGAACTCACAGAGTGATTTATGTTCGTCATCTTCGACATTCTCTTCAAATTAGTACACCTTAATTTATATATTAACTTAAAAATTCATCATGTAAAATGAATCGGAAATTCTAATTGTTGGACTAGTTATGTCTATTATACAGTATTTGGTTCTCATGTTTAATAAAATATTCAAAAACGGCATTATCCTCCATTAGCTCCGCCTAAAAATTCTTATATTTCTGCACAAACATCGGAATTAAATTAGGCAAATGTGTCAAATTTTAAGCATTGATAATTGTTTGATTAATCGCTTTTAGGTTGGTATATTTTTGGTAATTTTTTTTTATTTTGCTCATATTGTTTTATTGGTAGGCAATGTTTTGCTATTATCTCGACAAAAAATATATTAATTTCTTTCGAACATGCAGAACTATTCTTGGCAAATTAATCTAGAATCAAAATGTGATAATTGTTTGAATGCAGATCATAAGACCTTTATAGTTGCTTTGTGACATTTTATCCTAGATGATTTTATAATGGCCAGGGTTCCGTCATTATCTCTGAATAAAGACCCTTTAGTTTCTCAATTGACATAAGAATTAACCATGGCGAGGAAATATTTTGTTTAGTGTCTCTCATATGTCAGTAGCCCTGCATAAAAACCATTTAATCTTTACATAATCAACGAAATAATATTTGGCAGGGCAATCTTGAACTTGACCTGGCTAATTAATTAAACGTTCATATTTTGAATAGAGGACTTGGTCCTCATTTGAGATATCTTATAATAAAGTAATTTTTCTGGCACAGCTGAGCATTTATCTGAAAGCCATTTTACTAACAAATAAGCATTATGTTTTATTTCAATAATCGAACATGTAAACAAACATTGATAACTTTCCCAATATTTCTGCTTAAAATTTCTGGCGTTGTTTTGTCTTTATCTGCGCATGTATACCTTATTATTTCTACATAAATAGAGGAATTAATCTTCAAAAATGAATCTATTTAGATACCTTAGCAATGGTTTGCATTTTTACCTCTAGAATTGAGTTTTGTGCCCTCCATCGTTATTACTTATTGAAGCATTATTTAAATTTATCTATTTTCAATCGTGTATAATTGTTCGAAATGCCATGTCTTCGACTGAAAATATTATCTTTAATTGTGAGATCACATTAAAGATTGATTTACTGCTGGCAGGCTATTCGAATCTCTCCACCTAGAAAATATTTAATTAAAACAAGAACATGCGGATTATTCATAGGCAATGACATTTATTATGGAAAATTGCTATATTTTTTTAATAATCATCAGTAGGATTGAGAATTTTGTCTTTATTTGTAATATCTTACTTGCGATGCTTTGTATGTTGGCAATATTTCGCGAATTGTCCAGGCATAAAGACCACTTAAATAATATTCGCCAAATGAATATATTATCAAACAGAGATAATTCTTATAATGGACATGTCCAGATTTATGTATTTGTTTCTCATTTGCGATAACTAATTCTGGATTGGTTCTTCGCTGCCATCGTTTCAAAGCTAGCTAGCTTCAATAATTTTTATGTGCACTAATATCCAAACCGAACTTCGGAAATGATTTTATTATGAAATGTTGACATTTTCTTTGATAGACATGTGGGAAAATGAGTCCTTAACGCGATTTATGTTTTCCTGAGCGATATACTGCTGCACAATTTACTCTACAATAACCGTCCCATTACTACTGGCACGAAGACATAAAATCCAACGTTTATAACCGTTTGACTAGAATTACGATTTTGACTTACATTTGTGATATCATCTACGAGACTTTTTGGATTCCTTGCAATAATCCGCAATTTGCTTTGCAAGTAGGCTCTTTAACTTCTATACAAAAACTCGCAAAATACTTCATTTCAAATTGTCTTGCCTATATATGAATATGTGGCGAAAGCTACAAACTGTTTATGTTCGTGACTGCATAGAAATTGTGCAGCCGACATTCCAGTCAAGTTCAATGTATGCGAGACTGCTAGATGTAAGAGCCGCATATCTAAAGTTGATATCCATATATATTCTATGCGGTTTGATCCTCGATAGTCAGTTTGCCGTCGTACTCTGATGATGATCAAGGAAGGTCGAAATGCGTCACTGCGTTGCGGCTGGCGGTAGTTTTGTTATGTTGTTCGACGACTGGTTAAATACAATGTGTTTGGTGTTTACTTCAAGCTCGCAAACTTGATTTAAAGAAAGAAATAATTAGAATGTTGCTTATAAATTTGATAACTTGCTTAAAATGTTTTTTTTTCGGAATAGCTCTACAATTGGCTCTTCCTGAAGTCCATTAAATTACCTTATAAACCCCATTAATAATGTTAGCAAAGGAATGTGTTATTAAACATTGATAATTTTCCAATAACCCTGGTTAGAACTGAGCCTTGGTATCTCATTTTGAAATATTAATTAAAAAATACGTTTGATGGCATTGCTCCACCATTATCTCCATTTGATAACATCTTTGATTAATATAAATGCGAAAATCGATCTTTGATTAATTATTTGCTCTTGAACGGTGATCACTGTTCGAAAAACTTTCGCTAGAATTGAGAATTGGGTTCTTTGGTTTTACTACTTAACTATGATGGGCTGAATTTTGACTGGTTTCCGCCATGAGTCCTACATGATAATGTCTTTATTTATATAAACGTGTATCTTGCCGAATATATCTAATATTTAATATGAATTATTGATCGAATTATCATGTTTTGAAATTGCATTTTTCTTAATATATAACATATTAATGAAAGTGTATTTTCCGCTAGCACTGCTCTGCCATTTTTTCTGCATTAAATATGTTAAATTTCGATGTAAATGTCAAATTTTTTCATCGTAAAAGAAGCCTTTATCAGCCAATACTAATTTTATGAATAAGCATCACTTTAAATAAGCATAGGATCTTAGTTTGTGATATCAAATCAATGAAAGTTTGTTTGTAGTCACTTAGGGAAACAAGGTTCTGATGGAATAAAATTTAATTCGTGTACTAATATTTTTGTATTGAACAAAACTAATAAATCTAATTTCAACCATTGATAATTTTTTTTAAATAAGAAGGCTTATAATTGAGCGTTAAGTTATAATTTGTGTTATCGTATAACACGTTGTATATTTGTTAGTTCTGCTCCGCAATTAGCCCAAGCAGGACACTTTTTTATTCATAAGTAAACTGCAGAACCATACTTGGCCGCTGAAATATCTTTAATCATCCACTTTTGTGTGAATAACTTGTTTAGCATTACGTCATTCTTCTTTGTTGTGATTTATTCATCGAGATGGATCGTTTTCTAGCAATGCTCTGCCAATTATTAAGCTTGTTTATCCTAAACATTATGCATTAACATCAGAATAAGTATAAGGACATGAATTTACAATCGTGAAAGTAAAAGGACAAATGTGCTCCATATTTTTGTATTTCATTTATAATTATTTGATTTTTAGCATTGCCACAATAAGCTCTACTTGAAGAACCTTTACTTTGTAAATAAATCTCCATGGCGAATCTCTTTTTTTTAAAAAATTATGTCTAGATTTGAAAATTTCGTCCTCATATGTGCTATATTATTAAATATTTTTTGACAAATGACAACACTCCGTTAATTACTCTGCCTGAAAATTATTTAATTGGAGGAATCGTTCTTATAAACAATAACAGATTTACCTGTTATCAAATATCGCGATTTTAGAAAAAGTAAATTGTTGTAGGAAAAGTTGGTTTTTAGTTTTATATTGCTTAGAAGTTTGCTTATTTGCTAGCATTTGTCCACAATGTTTTCTTAATGAACTACACAGTTAAAATTTGTGGGAGAAACTTTTAGCAAATTATGTTAGTTTATTGAATGATCATATCCGAAATTGAGCATTTGATCATCATTTGTGCTAATTTACTTTATATTTTATTTATATTATTTCTCAAGCCTGAATACTCAAAGATTTCTATTTCTATGCCAATATTTAACATGGAATTTAAAACTATTATCAAAGAATTATGATTGTATATTTTTGACTAGAATTGAAAATTTTGTCCACATTTTTGAAAACATAAAAAACTAGATTAATTTCTGGCACAGCTCCGACAATATCTTTGCAATAATTTATAAATAAGCATTCTAAATTACCTTGGAAAATGAATCTAGTATAAACATTGATTAGTGTTTGAGTACATTTATCTAAAATTGTGCGTTTGTTCTCTTATTTTGTTATTTAGTATAAGATTAATATAACTTGTAATATCTTATATAAGATATTTTGGATTTTTGATATTTATTCGTCACGAGTGAAAAGCGTGCATATATTATTAGTATTCTTTTAACATCACAGTCACAATATGAGAATTTTGTCTTCATTAATGATATATTATTCGAGCTTATTTGTATGCTGTAATTCTTCAATTTTCATATGAATGTAAAAATTTAATTTGCCAAATTTATATATTGTCAAACATTACCAGTTATTAAAATAAATAAGTTTGGTTGTCTACTGGCGCTGCTCTGCCATTAGTTCCACCTAAATACCATATTAATTCACCTAAAACGTCAGTATTCATCTTGGCTAATGTATCAACAAATAAATGTTTATATTTAAACAAAAGGAAATTTCTAGACCTGAGAATATGGATTTCGTTTGTTATATCATGTAAACGATAATTTTTTTAATCACTGTTTGCACATAAACTCATCGTAATGACCATTTTGCTTAAACAAAAGCATTAGAATAAATGATTTCCAGTGAATCTATGATAAAATATTTACAACTGTTTATACAATCTTGTCTGAAAAGTAGCGTTAGTTTCACATTTATAGCTCCATATTCGAGGTTGTTTGTTTAATGCTGAATAACTGCAATCAACTCTACATGACTAACCCTTAATTTGTGCATAAACATCAAAGTTAATACTAGACCATGAATCCATTAACATACATTGATATATAAGTGAATACTACGTCAGTAGCTCATCTCCCAGTCCCTATTATTTCTATATTAATTTCAGAATATCTTTTGAAAAATAAATCATAAATGAGTAGGTTATACATTTCTTAAAATTGACGAGTAGAATTACGAATTTGGTCAACATTTTTCATAACATATTAAAATAAATAATTATATCTCGATTTGCTCCGCAAATAACCCTGTCTTAAACACGCTTATTTACAAATAAAGGTAATAATCAGAAATGGAAAATTAAAAAAAAACAAAGCATTGATAATAGTTTGAATTATAATGCCAAAAATGGAAAAAAATATTCTTCAATTTTGGTCCTATATTCAGAACCGTTTGTATGCTAAAACTTTTCCGCCAGTAAATTTGCCTGAAGTCTCTTCAATTTATAAATAAATTTCAGCATAAATCCTGGTAAATGAATGTAAAATCAAACATATGGAATTGTTTGTTTAATCATGTAAAAACGAGAATTTTATCTTCATTACTCATAAAATATTCAAAATTATTTGTTTGTTGACATTTCTACGGAATTATCTGTGACAGGAGACTTCAATTTTCACACAAACATCAGAAATAGTTTTCAAAAATAAATCTATAAATAAATTTCGATAAACGTTCGAAAAATTATATCCTAATTTGTGCATATTTTTCAAATTTCTGATATTTATTGAAAGAATATTCGCTTGCTGGCACGGCTCGGCTTGTAGTTTTGCATAAATGCCAAATATTTAAAAAAAATAAACATAAGAATTAATCTTGTAAAATGAAATAGTTAAAATCATTTATAAATTTTGCTTAATTATGTAATACAACGAAAAATTGTTGCATATTGCTAATGAAATATTCAAAAAGGATTGTTAAATAAAATTCATGCGGAATTAGCACAAACTGGAGATACTTCAATTTATATATTAATGAAAAATATATCCACTTTAAAACATTGATATTAATTTGAATAATAATAATGTCCAAATTAAGTTAGAGTTTGTTATAAGTGATATCCTTTTTTAGACGGTCTGTTTGCTAGCACAATACTGGCATAATCTCAGTCAAGATAAATTAATTTATAATTGTACGTCAGAAGTAATTGAATTTATTATCAAACATTGCTAATAACTCCAATATTATAGTCAATAGATGCTAATTTTTTTCCTCAATTAAAATCGTTTATTTTGTTTCTGGTCGGTAAAAAACAGATATAATTAAATTTGGCAGATGAATATTTTATCAATGATTCATATATAATTTTGCATTATAATGTCAACAATCGAGGCAAAGTTATTCTTTGACGATAACATATTCAAGTTTTTTGGTTAACGGATACTGCACAATAAAGAGCTCTCACAGAAGACCCTGCAATTTTATATAGATGTCAATATAAATTCCACAAATCAATGTTTAGACAAAGGTTGAATTTTGTTTGAACACTCATGCCTAGAATTGAGAAATTTCCCGTATTTGTGATTTTTTATATTGAAAACATTTAATTGCTGAGAGAGCTTCACAATTTGCTTTGTTTCCAAATGAACATCAGAAATTATCTCAACAAATGTAAGTGTTGTCCAAAATTGATCATAATTGACATATTCAAGCCTAGATTTGAACATGTATTTCCCGTTTGTGTTAAATCATCGAAAATTGTTTGTTTGCAAGAACTGTTCCGAAAAACGCTCCCAATGAAGACAACTTTATATCTACATACATGATAAAATTAATCTTAAAAAAATTCCACAATTAAACTTTAATTATTTGCAGTCTTAACAATTTGTCATAAATCGTGTTATTTAATAAGATACTTTGCTTTCTGGAAATGCGTTTCCATGGGCTTCACCTGTAGAACGCCTTTATTTTCAGAAACGCCAGAGGAAATCGTGGAAAATGTATCTATAACCAAAATTTAACATTACAATGTAAACTCCTGTTAAGAATAGAGCATATTTTCGCTATCTGCTTCATCTTATATTAGGTGTTCCGCCAATAGCTCAGCATAATCAAGCCTGACTTTCTAACTAAACGCAAGAATTTATTGCGGAAAACGAGTCCATAGTAAAAAGGTAACAATTGTCAGAATTATCATGTGGTATAATGACAATTTAGTTTTTATTCCTAATAACTTTTTCAAGATTCTTTCCAAATCTCCGTTATTAGCTGTGTACAAAGGATCTGTAATATCTAAAAAAATTAGAAATAATATTTGTAGATCAACTCATGTTTAAGCATTGAAAACTATTTTAAAAAACCTATCTCGAATGAAGAATGTGGTTTGTTTGCTACCACCAATCAAACACTAACTCCCGATGATGACAAATTAATTTATAAATAAGCGTCAAAATAAATCTTCACAAATAAATCTATTCTAAAACTGTTTGAATCAACGAGTCCAGAATTGAGCAATTATACCTCGCTTATAATATCCAAAAAAATAAAATTAGTTTTTTGTCATTCGTTCCTCCTAAGCTTGCCAATTATCTATTTTTTTCTAAATAAATGCGAATAATAGTCCAGGAAATAATTTGATATAAATTACTGTTAATTGTTTAAATAAACATATCAAAATTGGATTATTTATTCGTCCACTCATTCACCATATAACGTTTACTAACACGGCGATGAAAGAAGCTGGGCCAAAAAATTATTTGTTTATTTGAACGTTGGAATTCAGTTTTACAAATAAATCCTTTAACAATTATTGATAATTGTGCAGATATTCATGTTCAAGATTGACTGTTTGCTCCCCAAATCTGCCACTTTATTAAAGTTAGGTTTCTACTAGCTCTTCTCTGTGATTAGATCTCAATGGAGACCCTTAGATACGTAAAAAATTTCAGAATTTTTTGTTCGCAAATAATTCAATTATCAAATAATAATACTCGTTTGAATAACAACTGTCTAGAATTTAGCATTTCATAATCATATGTTTTACCTTACTTTATAAGAAATTTTGCTTGCACAGTTTCGCCAATAGCTCGTTATAAAGAATCCCGAATTTCTGAATAAATGTCAGAATTTATATTTGCAAATCGATTTGTTATCAAACTTTTATATTTGCTTGAATAGACTAGTCTTCAAACAAGTATTTAGCGTTCAATATCGGTAATATATTTAATATGCTATGCTTACCGAAAATGCAGCAGAATTATCTTTGCCTCTAGGGTCTTTCATTTCTACATAAACACCAAAACTAATTTTCGCAAATCACAACACATTAAAACATTGACAATACTTTAAATAATCATGCCTAGAATTGTGAAATTGTTCATCATTCGTGATATATATTACTTCAGATGGTTTGTTTGATAGCACAGTTTCGACATCATCTCTGAAAGAAAAACATTTAATTTATACATAAAGTCATGATTAACATTCACAATTGAATGTATTACCAAACATTGTTAATTGTTCCAGCAATTTTGTCAAGAATTGAAAGTGTTTTCCTCTTTCGAAGGACATTTTGCTTTTTGGGAGTACCTGCCATTATATTTGATCGAAGAAATCCCGGTTATTTAAAAATGACAGAATTTATTATCAAACAATCTATATATATACATATATATATTATATATATATATATATATATATATATATATATATATATTTGTATAATCACGTCAAGCAATGAGGAAAGGTAATTAATTCGCCAATGCGCTTAGCAGAATTTTTGCTGTGAGCGTTTTGTAATTTTTCAATGTCTTTAAAATACAGGTAAATGATGCCACATACCAAAAAGTATTTATTCAGTTAACAAACGGTACAGCAGTATCTGCAACGTATAAAGCGTTGGGTGTGTAAAAATATAAACAAACAGTGCAATGGTTTGTACCGCAGTCTATACGAACAGAATTGATTGATTTCTGATATGAGACGTTGAGATATCCCGGCGTTGGGCGCTTCATCGCGACATTGCCTTCGCGATTGTATTGCTCGGGCATGTCCAAAAATATTCATAGCTAATGTCAACAGTGCGCTGTATTTCACCATTGTAGACCATGAAATAGAGAATTAATAACCCTGGTTGCCTTTAATGCCACTGCACGGAGCAAATTTATGTATATTGACTTTTGAAGATCTACAGTTGGTTGCTCGTGGCGTGGTAGACTATGCGTTTTCTATGGTCTATATATTTTAAAAAATGAGTTGAGCTTTTACCGATGAAGACCTTCACAACAGAGCAGATTAGAAAAAGGCTTCGAAGAGCGCTAGTGCAATCGACTTGTTGCAGCACAATTAAATGTTAACGAATAGTACGCCCAAATTGAGCGGAGAAAATTTATTCATTAGTGAAATGACATTGAAATAAAATTTTTCCGCGCAGCCACTTAAAACCCGTAAACCAATGCGATGGCTGAGTGAGCATATTGAATGATGAAAGAGGTATTAAGTTTTTGGTTTCGCCGGGATCCTGGCGAAACAAGTTACATTTAGTCGACTGGGAGATGCGATTTACAATATCAACAGCTAGATAATTCACTTCGAATACCGTGCTCTATGTAGGACATATTAGAGTGTCAGATACAACCGTAATTCCGGGATCTCATGAGCACTGCACCATAGCAGATATCCAGGAGAGCATAGAGAAGCTAATTAAATGTGTTTGTGCAACACAGCGACTAGTCTACGCCAGACGACATACACGTACCCGCCTAAAGTTCGGCGACTATGCTATGGTCGCGGAGGTCGTGCTCATGGCACACAGGCTGTCAATCATCGTCCGTAACACATGGGAAGGGTAGACGCAGAGTATAAATTGGACGTAATTTATATAATACAAATAAATCATCTGTTTTACACAAAATGACTTCTGCTGAAGGATTGGAAAACTTAGTTAGAATAGTGTCTGCACGAATGAACAATTTGAATGTGGAGTTTGGTATAATTTATTCTAGGCATAAACGAATCAACCAATATAGGTGAAGTCAATATTATTAGATATTATTAGGTGGTTCATGTCTATTTTTATCCATTAACAAATGTATTATATCGTTCAATATGAATACTTTACAAGATTCTGTCCTCCAATAAGGCTGCATTTATTCCATTTAATAAAATATTTAACTTAGTGCGTAAGTTTTGAAAATTAATCTAGTTTCGACCAATTATTATTTTTAGATTAATCATGTTTATATTTACAAGAAAATCATTAATTAAAAACGTGAACTTAGGAATAAAATTTTATAAAATGAATCTACTATTGAACGTCGACAGTTGAGAACTTTCGCTCATTTATTTAAATCCCGATCAAATTGAATGTATTGCTCGCATTAGTCTGCTATCAACACTGCAATACAACACTTTATTTAAAATATTCAATTCATAAAAATTCTTATCAAAATAAAATATTTTCAAACATTGAGTATTTACAGTCTAACCAAGTGTAAAATTGATCATATTTATCTAAGCAATATGTTGTTTAGAATGAGTGAATTGTTTGAAATGTTCCGCATTCATGTTTTCGCCAAGACCATTTAGTAAAGCCAAATGCAGAAATAATTTTTTTAAATGAATATACAATTGAACATAAATTGTTTTTCGGTTATTCATGTCCTGAATTAGTAAATTTTCCAATTTACTAGAAAACAATATTGAGCTCACTGGTCCAATTATTATTTCTGCATTTGAACCGTTAAATAAAACATTTCAGATTTATCTTGGCAAAAGTCTCTATTTAAAAAAACTTTTTTTATTCGATTAATCAAGTCTAGGGTGGTAGGTACTGCTGCATTTATATCACTGTCAATATAAATGCTTTGGAACCTTAGTCCCGCAATTATTACATTTTCTCGAGTACAAAGTAAATTTCATAAATAGAATGTATAATTTAATTACAATTGTAAACGATACTACTTGATTTATCGTGTATGGAATTGGAAACGTTCCAATTTTGTGGTAGGCTGAGCATTACGACTCTATAACGATAAATTAAACTACAGAAGAAAACATTGTTAGTGAATATGTTTTTAACATAGATAGCTGATTCATAAATCACGTGTCATATTGGCCTTTTACCCAATCTGTGACATATTGTTCAAGATGAACATTGGCTCTGCAAGAAAACACTTAAATAGTATTCTTATATTAAGAATCAAATTTAGCAAATGTATATAGTGCCAAACATTAAAAAGTCCTGTGTCTCGTGTCTGATATCTCGATCAAGATGATATCTTTGCAAGAATTGGTTCAAAATTACCTCAGCACAAATACTCTTCAATAACAAAATAAAATTCGGAATTAATCTTAGCTAATTGATATATGTTATCTAATATCGATAACTGTCGAGTAGGCATAGAACCTATTCCCCGTTTCATTAGATCAAGTTTGCGAGCTTGAAGTAAACACCAATCTCATTGTATTTAGCCAATCGTCGAACAACAATGAGATTGGTGTTTACTTCAAGCTCGCAAAGTTGATTTGAAGAATTGTTGCCACCACACGCGCAATCAATTATTGTTAAATTGTATTCCCCATTTGTTCAGCCTGAAGGCTAATTAAGGACAAATTTATTGTCAAAATTTATCTTAGCAATTCAATCTATTAGAAAAGACTAATGGTTTTTGATTAAATATAAATAATTTATTGTTAATTGAGCGAGAATTGCTCTGATTGATTACCATATAATAGCAATATAAACATAAATTTAAAATTTGCAAAGGTATTCATTTTCAAAATTAGATAATATTTCAATTTATACAATAACCTTACAATTCCATTTCCTAATTTGTCGTCTTCATTTCAAGAAAATTCTCTTTCTAAGCATTTGTCAGCTATAAAGATTGCATAAATTCTACTTAATAGCATACTAAATGTCAGAAATAAACGTAGAAATTGAATCCACCATCGACCAACAATAATTTTTCATTTAATCATGCCTAGAAGCAAAATAAAATTTGTCTATTTGTGGCATTTATTTATGAAAAAATACTTTCTGGCAATCTCTCTTAGCTAGCTCTATATGAAAACCTTTTAACACCAAAATACACTTCAGAATTAAATTTAGCGACTGAATATATCTTGGATCACCGTTTGTTCTTCAACAAATTATGCTTACAACTGAGCATATTTGTACGTTTGTGATATCTCTTTGCTAGCAATTTCCGCCATTAGCTCCTCATGAGTATACCGTAGAATGAAAGCCAATTTTATCATTAAAATGATCAAATAAATTTATCAACGACCAGCAAATTTTCGCATCATTTGTTATTGACAATTTCTTTATATGCAATTATGTATTTGGTGTCGCGCATCTAGTAAAAAATTATTTCAAATTTTATCAGAAGGATAAAACAAGTACAGTATGAACGGAGCGTACAATCTAATTTGGACATTCGTAACGTGCTTACTGGCGACTCAGAAGTAGGAGCCGATATTACGTCTTTGACACACTATATATTTTGTTGAGATATGTTGGAAAATAGGAAGGTACAATTTCCAATGCGGATGTGTAAACCTGTAGTAGTGAAGCTAACTTCATATAAAGTCTTCGACAATGCCACTTCAAATCCAACTAACTATACATAATATATATATACCAAGTCTGCTATGGGTACCGCAACTATGGCTATTGTGTCAGTACCCGATACTAAATTTTATGGTACGGAAAATCGTACATGGTAAAAAATTATGGTTGACAAGTTGGTAAATGTTACCAACACAATAGAGTTCAATGTATGCTAAAGTTTAGAAAACTTAAGAATTACAACTATTTATGAACTCATATCACTCCAGCAAATCCATACATTCTGACCTTAATCAATATCATTTATCACATTTCGCGGTAATAATGACCTTATTCCATTAAATATATTACAGTTAGATACTGTTTGTAGTGGAGAAATTATATATATATATATATATATATATATATATATCATTGCAATTTAGGTTTTGCATACCTAGTAACAAATTAGTTTAAATATGACCAGAAGGATAAACGAAAGACCACATGAACGGAATATATAATCTCTTAAAATTTAGTTTCGTTCTTTCTTTCATAAGTAGGAGCAGGTAATGTGGTTTATGCCATTTATTTATAAAAGTAATGAATGTGGGAATATTGAACGGTAATATCTCCAACACGAATATATAAACCTTCATTCGTCAAGCTAAATTCATACAACGTCTTCGACGATGTGACTTGAAAGCAAGCTCGCTATATATGTAATATACAGAGCAAGTCAATAAAGGGTACCAAAACAATGGCTTTCATTAATGCGCACGATACCAATACAAAGATTAACGAAATGCAAATGGTATAAAAGTTATGGAGCCAAGTCTGAACATAGTAGAAATAAATTGGATTTCAGGTATGCCAATGTTCACAAAATTTGTTAAAAATTACAATTTATGAACACCTGAAATAAAGTCGGTACCGTGTATCTTTACACTAACCATTTCGATGTTATCAGGTACTGATATAACAGCCATAGTGCGGCTGCCCCTTATATAGTTAAAAGCCTTTTAAATCACATTGTCTATTACTTCACATTAAGTTAGCTTCACTGATGTAGATTTGATCATTTGTATAGAATATTCTACCGTCCAAATTTATTAAATTCAGCACCCATATATATAATGGGTATAGGCCGAAGTACTGGCTATTACTGATGAGTCGCCAGCAAGCACGAAGGGAATGTGCACATGAGAGTAAACTTCGTGTACATGCTTTCTTTAGTTGTTCCGCCTGGTCATATTTGACATAATTTGTTGCAAGGTGCGTAACACCTAATACATTATTTGAAAATTAACAGAAAAATAAATATAAATAAAGGTGCGACAGAGTGGCTCAGTGGTTAGGGAACTAGATTCCGAAGCGGACGTGCCCAGGTTTGAGCCCTCACCGCGGCAAATTCTGGATAGTTGGTGATGAGTTCTCAATAAGAACGAAACCGGTCTACGAGATGAATTGCGGTTTCCACACAATACAATACTTATTTTATACTGATAAATGTATTTACATAATGGGTCAGTTATTTATATCAAGTTAGCAACTTTGATTAAAAGTAAATAAATAACTATGTTAAAACATTTATCCTATACTACTGCAGGTTTACACATTCGATTATGAGATTATTCCGAATAATTTCCCTATATCTTTTCCCAAAATTTATAGTGAGCAGTACCGGCATTCACAGATGAATCACCAATAGCCATGAAACGAATATTCACATGAGATTAAAAGTTTCGCTCATGCTGTCTTTTGTTTGTCCATCTGATCATATTAGACCATTGAATCCTTTCTTCTAATTATGTCTAGGCTATAATGTTGGTATCGGCTACTAACACAATAGCCATATTGTAAGTATCACTTACAGACTCTTTATATATTATATAGTGTGAGTTTTTATTGAATTCGCATTGTCGAGACTTTATATGATGTTAGCTTCACTACTGCAGGTTAACACTTTCGTCTAGGAGATTGTATCGTCATATTATCCCACATTCCTCGCCCCAATATATAACGGTTAAAGGGAGTAATACCGGCTCCTACTGATGAATCGCCAGTAAGCACGAAACGAATATGCATGAGATTATACTTTCTGTTCATGCTGTCTTTGGTTTACCCTTCTGGTCACAACTGAACTAATCTTTTACTAGTTTCGCAACACCTAATATATACTAAGCTTGAGAATATCTTGTTCAGAGTGTATTTATTGCTGGATTTAGTCCGCCATTAGTCAAACATGAAGAAGATTTTTTAAGAAAATGTTCTTGAGAATTAGACTTCGCACAGAATGTATATAGTTGTTCGTTTTAATAAAGTGTAAAACTGAGCATTGTTGCCATTTGTGATATCACGTTCAAAATTAGGGCTTTTATTTCATTGATGCAATATTGCTTCTGATTGAACAAATTTTAATATTAATTGTTTATCAATATCATCTTTGCCAAATTAATTATTTAGCATTTATTGAAGACTTTGCCGTTAGTCATGTTTTGAATTGAGAAAATTTCAAAAACTTTGATATATCGTTCAAGACGAATGCTTTTCAAGCAGTGGTCTGAAATTAACCATGCAGCGAGACCATCTAATTAAAACATATACTACATAAATAATGTTTTCAAAAGAATCTTTATTAAACATTGCTAATTCGTCAATTAGGTATGTGTACTATTAGGCACTTTTCTCTATTTTTAAAATCTCGTTCGGGATGAATGTTTCGCTGGCAATGGTCCGCAATTAACTTGGAACCTAGACTCATTAATTACATAATATCCATAAGAATTATGCATGAAAATGATTATATTTCTCATTGTTGATATTGGTGCAATAAAATAGTTAGCGAATTAGGCATTTTACCATATGTTTGATGGTAAGATCAAATTGAAAAAAAATTGCTATCTATTGTACGAGTAATACTCTGCTTGAAGACCATGTAGTAAATACAGATTCCAGAAATAAATACACAGAGGCATCATTTTCGACGACTGGTATTATCTCGATTCTTCATATCTACAATAGAGCATTTGTCAAATTTTGGAATACCTTTTTCTAGAGTGATGATTTGCTTGCAATTTTGAACTACTAACTCAGTGCTGAGACAATTTTATAAAAACAGACACATCAGAAAAAATCTTGGAAAAAACAATCTGTTATCAAAAATTATTCACTGATTTGTTAATCATCTCTATAATTAGCCATATTATCAAGTTTAACAATACTTTCGTGGGTAACGCTTTCCTGGCATTGGACTGCCTTTACCCCCGTATTAACACTTAAAGTCCTCATTTAAATTTATCATTGAATTTGGCAAAATAATCCAGTTTCAATCATTTATAATTGTTCGAGTAATAATCTCTACAATTTGGCAAATTTCAACATTTTTGATATTTTAAGCACAATAATACCATCGTGAGAGCTGCTCTGCAATTAACTCTCCATGAAATCCAATTAATAACAAGTAAACCTCAAAATTAATAAGGACAAAATAATCTATTGTAAAAGATTGTTGACCGACCGTTTAATTCTCTCTAGTATTAACCCTTTTCGATGTTTAAATGCATCGCTTACAGTGGTCCTACAATGGCGAAGAATGAAATCCATTTATTTTTTTTTTAAAAACTAGTATTAATTTTGGCGATTGATTCTATTATCGGCCACCGAAATTATTTTAATAATCGCGCCTATAATTTAGAATATTTTTCAACTTGTGATATCGCAATCAGAGTATATTTATTGCTGGCACTGGTCTGCCATCAGCTTTGTCTGAACACAATCTGATAAAAAAATTCTTCAGAAAGAAACTGCAAATAATTCTATTATCGAGAATTTATAATTGGTCATTCAATCGTATCTAGAATTGAGTGTTTTTCACATTTTCGATATACCGCTTATAGTGAATGCTTTTATTTAACTTTCTGACATTGACTCTGAATGCATACCTTGAAATATAAAAAAACATAATTATCATTAACAAATGAATAATTTGAAGTTCATTGTTAATTATTTAATTATTCGTGTCTAGAATTGTGCTCATTTTGAAAAGTGTTCTGGTCTGTCATTAAATATGTAGTGAGACATTAATAAAAACATAAACTACATAACACACCTAAGCAAAAAATTGCTTTACAAGCATAGGTAAATCGTCGATCAATCAGGTATAAAAATGAAATGTTGCCTTATTTTTTGAAATTCTGTTCAGGATTGATGCTTTTCCGACAATCACCTGCAACAAGCTCGGCGTTATGACCCACTAATTGCATAATATGCACCAGGGTTTAGCTTAAAATGAAATCTCTTTTATGACATTGTTGGTTGTAAGCTTAAATATTTCTAGAATTGAGCGTCTTTTCGCAATTTGATAGGTTATTAAAGATCAATATTTGGCTTTCAATTATGCATGTACTGCTCTGCGTTAAGATATTATAAAAGAAATACAAACATCAGATTTTTTTTGAAATGACGATTTATTAAAATAATTAATTACTTAGCAATTCAGTTTATCACCAACCACGTAAATTTTTTTTACTAATCATATCTACAATTGATAATTTTTAGCTATTTTAAATATATTGTTTAGAATAGAAGCGTAGTCGGCAATGATCCACTATTAGCTCTACGTAAGAACTCGTCAATATCAAAGTAATCTTTAGAATTAAAATAAGCAATTGACTTGATCGTTGACCACGAATATTTACCGATTAATCACGTTTATAAGTGAGAATTTTTAACTATTTGTGATATCGCGTTCTGAATAAATACAATAATGGCAATGGTCAAACATCCGCTGTACTTAAAGAAATTCTGATAAAAAATAATCTTGGGAATTAGAATTTGCAAACGAGTCTGTTGTCAAACATTTATAATTGTTTATTTAATCATATTTGCTTTTTAATTTATTTCCATTTTGTTTTATATTTTTGAAAATTAATGCTTATATTTCACTGGTCCGCTGTTGACGACGCATAAATACGTTTTTGTATCAAAATAAACATCAAAATTATTTTTGGCGAATTAATTATAAAACTTGCCTTGATAATTGTTTGATTAATCAATTACCTGGTTCTTGTTCTACCCCACAATGTGTTTACGCCGATTGTCTTGAATTTGACCATGTTGACTTCCGGCTATTTCGTGCAAGATGCAAGTACTTCTGGTAATGGTACATTATTAGATCGACGGCATGTCTTTTCAATCACATCATATGCATGAAAATTTATCTTAAGAAGTGAAACTTTTTTCTAACTTTGATATACACACTATTATAAAAGTCTAAAAGTAAACATTTTTCATAGCTCGTTTAAGATCCGCATTTTGCTTTAAATTGTGTGATGACTGCTTTGAGAACACAAATAAGCAAATACATATTATATAGAATTTAGTAATGTGTTCAACAGATCTTGTCTCGAATTGAACATTTGACCTTATATACCATATTTTCTTCAAGATTTATAATTGGTTTTCAATGGTTCATTATTAACTCTGCTTTGAGACAGGCAAAGAAAAATAACATATTAGAATTTATCTTGGCGAAATTATGCATTAACTAACATGGATAACTAAACTATTAATCTACTATATAATTAAGAATATTTCCATAATTGTGATGTGTTTTAGATTAATGCTCTTCTTGCACGCTTTCAGTTTCTACTCTGCAATAAGAAACTGAAATTAAGAAAATATTTAAGAATTAACATGGGAAAAAATCGCTTGTCAAACATTGAATATTGATCAATTAATCATTTCTATAGTTCTGCATATCCCACGTTTGATATCACTTTCAGGATAAAAGATTTGCTGGAAATTACTCCACTGGCTCTGTATGAAGATCATTTAATAACATAATAAACGGCACATAAATAGTTAGCAAATGAACATTTTATGATCCACAGAACGTCTTTCGATTATTCATGTATATTATTGAGCATTTTTGTCCATTTCAGATATCTTATTCAGTTCTAAATGAGGTAAATATCAACAAATCCTTGAGAATCAGAATTCGCAAGTGCTTCCATTAATCGAAATTTATATTTGTCCAACAAGTCATTTACAGGATAGAGCAGGATTCCCATATGTTATGTCTTGTTGATACTGACAGATTTTACTTAAGTGTTCCATTATCCCGCAAGAGTTTAATTTTACACTCCGTAGAAGATGAAAGCTCTGCCTGTACTGGTTCTAGAGTTTTCATGTTGTGAGTGCACCCAACAAAATTATGTACTGCAGAATTAATCTTGAAGAGATACTCTATTCTCCAACATTAAATGTTTTTCGATTAACCACATCAAGAAGTGTGCATTTTAATAAATTTTGTATCTTACTCAGGTTGCGTGATTTATTGGTAATGCTGCTCAATTTTTAATAACTTCAGTAAATAAAGAATTAATCATAGCCAGAGAATCTAATCTTGAACATTAAAAATAATTCGTCTAACCATGACTGGAATTGAGCATACTTATGATTTTGTTTAATCTCATTAATGATAAAGTCTTTGCTTTGACTTGTCCCCCCTTAATTTTGAGGTGAGCAATTAAATAGAAACAAATACGACAGATCAAATCTTGGCGAGAGTTTTTAGTAAAAGATTGATGGTTGCCCGATTAATAATGCTTGATAAATTTCCTACTTCTCGGATCTCGTTCAGAATGCACTCTTGCTATTTATAAGCTCAGCATAAAGACCATTTATTTATTTAATTGTCGTTCATAATAAATGCTTTGCTTAGACTTGGCGGCCATTTGGCATAAGTCCTGCCTTAGCAAGTAAATCTGTCATCGAACTTTGAAATTTGCACGATTAATCATAGTTATAATTTAGTTTTCTTCCAATTTGTAATATCTCAATCAAAATGGTTGATAAAGTTTTGCAATTTCATCTCTAAGATGACTACTTAATTATAACATACCTATCAGGATTGTGCTTTACAAACGAATCTATTATCGAAAACCGATAGTCCGTCGTTTTATGATGTCATATTTTAGTGTTGATCCTCATTTGTGATACTTTATTTAAGACGAATACACTGATGCCAATAAAACGTCATTAGCTTCAATGAAGAAAATATTATTAAGTAAAATAAACTTTAGAATAGATTTTGATAAATCAATCTTATAACAAATCCTGTTAACTTTTCACTTCATAAAATCTTGGATTGACAATTTTTGCCCATTGCTGAATTCAAGTTCAAGATAAATATTTGTTGACACATCTGACCCAGTATCTTAGCATAAAATCTATAAAAAATAGCATAAACGGCAGAATTAAATTTGACAAGGAAATATATTATCTATCATTGTTAGTTGTTCGACTCGTTATATATGGAATTAGCAGTTTCAATTTGTGATACCTTGTTCAAGGTGTATGCTTTCCTGGAACTTTTCCGTCATAATCTCTACATGAAGACCATTTAATAACAACATAAAACATAATAATATTTGCTCGATTTATCACGCCTATAATTCAGCATTTTGCTCCATTGGTGATGGTCCTTTATGACATATGCTTTTTTGGTAAATGCGCAGCGTTAACTGTGCTTTAAAGTCATTTAATAGGACAGAATTATTTATTAAGATGTAGACCACACGTGAAATATTGAAAAATGTGAATTCAAGTCATTTCTACAGTATAAGGAAAAATTGACTCACATAGGTATATATTATAAAACGAATTGGGAAGTTTTTATGTCATTTTATAACGTGTATATATATAAAGTGTACCCATTCAATAGTACGTCAAACATTCACTAATTAAATGCGACGTATACATTCAAAATATCTATCTCACGAGTGTTTAGGCAAACTCAGAGATTTTTCACACTGAATTATTTAATAATTATTAAAAAAGAAGAGAAATAATTTAATGTTTTTAAAGAATTAACGTGTTTTATTATTCAACGATGCAAATATATCGTCGTAACACAAACCCCACAGGTCGTTCAGATCACATTTTTTTAACTCCTAGCTAAGCTGATTAAACGACATATAAGCAGGGGTGTCTTTTTCAACTCAGTTGGTAACTGGTTTTAAGTAGTGCATAATTTTCCAGCAAGTTACCCTATTATTGGAGTTGCAATAGCTGGTGTTCCGTAAGTAGCATATTTAAGTAAGCTTCATTACTGGGTTCCAAATGACGGCTTCATATTTCAAGATAAATCTAATCAAAATTATGTCCATTTAAATTTGACTGCCATCCTATAATAAGTTTCTCTTTATAAACACACATTTTTTCTTATCGCAGCCTACAGTTTGCACTATATGTATTAAAGCAATAGAAGTACAGTAAATATTTGTTACATGGTACTCAAATTCTTGTCGGAGTTAAATTTCGAAAACATCATCAAATGAAGCATCAAGAAGGTAACTTTATCTAATTTCGATCCTCTTACCGATTTTAAGCGCTTTGAGTCTTGCTAGTTAAACATAAATCTAAGTGCAGTTAAAATACTGTTATTGCCGTTAGTATTTGATGTTGTATATTTTATTAGAGAAAGCACACCTCTTTGAAGCAATTATGAAGATTCTCTTAAGTCATCAGAAAACTTGCAGATTTGGCCTTCGTTGGATCACGTTCCGCAACCAAGTAAATATGATTCTAAATTGTTTCGGGCTCAAAATAGCCTTATGTAAAGTTACGGTCGACACATATTTCCTAATTGTCTTACTAATTATAAAGACCATAATTTTATTATACAGATAATTGTTCTATAGCTTAAGGTAAATTGGGTTGACCGTTATGAAATAGGCGTCTTCATAAGAGCATCAAAATATATAATTTTATTAATGCTTTTGAGATATAAATTTAGATAATTAATTCAGCCATATTTTTCTTACCCAGAGCAATAATATAGTTTCACATGGATAGGACGCTTGTCATGGTCGAACGCCTTTTAGCAAATTATGTGTAATTGTATCGAAGTCAAGGGTAATATTTTAGTGAAATTTGTATAATATGTAGCATGCAATATTTTAATCGGGATTCCAAAAATGATCAGGCGATGTTGTCAATGTGCTGATTTTCTGAGCACTACGCTTTAAATTGTCAAAGAGCTGCTATTTCACCGTTTGTGATACCTCGATTAGGACAGGTTGCTCTGCATGATGAGCACTTAATTTCAAAATATAATTAAGAATTAATACTGGCAAATTTATAATGTGTCATACCTATCTAGCTAGTGCCCTACTAATTAAGTCGAGAATTAAACAATTTACCATATTTTTAATAATTCAATCACGACTAAATTTTCGCTGAGGTCTGTCTGCCAAAGAATCTAAATGATTACACTTTAATCAAATCTTTTTTTTTCAAAAATAAAATTGACTAGTTAATCTATTGTCGTTTATAGATTTTTGTTCAAAACAAAATATTGAGCATTTTTTCATCTGTAATCCTTTTTCTTAATGTAAATGACGTCCGATATTTTCGCGCATTTAGCTCTGCAAGAAGCCCTAATAATAACAATATAAACTTCAGAAAAAGTCTTATGGAAAACTTTCTTTTATCGAAGAATGATAATTGTTTGATTTTATATAACAAGAATTTTGCTTAATTGCCCATTTGTTATATGCTGGCAAATTTCCGTAATTCAAAACAACGATAAATTCATAAAAAATCTTACTAGTGAGTATTTCAACGAACATTCATTTTCGTTTGATGAATCATCTCCTAATTCAAACATTTTCCCTATTTGTTATTTCTTAGCATTTTTGGCGGCACGGGCCTTCCGTCAGCTCTGCATGAAGACCACTTAATAAAAATATAAACTTCACAATTAAACATGGTTATTTTTGAGAAGTCAGACATAAAATTAAGCTAAATACTGTTCTTTGCGGAGAAATAATATATAATGCAGTATGTATTAGGTGTTGCGAACCAAGTAACAAATTAGTTCACTTGTGACCAGAAGGATAAACCAAAGACGGAATGAACGAAAAGTATAATCTCTTCCAAATTTCTTTCGTGCTTAATGGCGACTCATCAGTATGAGCCGGTATTACGCCCTTTAACCACTATATATTTGGGTGAGGAATGTGGAATTGTGTGTATGAGATTGTACCGTTCTATAAACCCATATTTCTCACTCAAATATATAGTTAGTAATGGGCGTAATACCGGCTCCTACAGATGAGTCGCCACTAAGCACATAGATGACACATGAGCGTTATTAGCTTTTTACGATGTGCATTTAATAGAAATTAATATTGACAATTGTATGTATTGGTAAACATAGATTATTGTTCAAATCATCAGGTCTTTAATTCGGCATTTTCTTCTCAATTTGACAATACGTTTAAAATGAATGCGTTGCTTGCACAAGTCTCCAATTGACTCTGAACGATGAGCCTTGAAAAAATATGGGCTTCAGATATAAACTCGGCTAATTAAAATATAAATGATCTTTGGTAATTGTTTAAGTAATCAAGTCTATAAATCGGCATTCTTCCTAGTTCTGATATCTTGTTCAGGATGAATAATTTCATAGCACACTCAGAAATTTTATCTGCAAGAAGATTGAATATAAACGCTATATTACGAATATATATGAAAGTATATTTTCGACCAGCGCAGATATTCATAGGAAGAGGCAAAACATTTCTTTAATGGAAATTGGCAACAACACGAAAGTGGGAAAATAATCCGGAAAATCAACTATCAAAATCAGAGGAGGCCTGCATAATAAGCGTGCCAATAGATAC
Organism: Eudiplozoon nipponicum; assembly: GCA_029291075.1. NCBI lineage: Eukaryota > Metazoa > Platyhelminthes > Monogenea > Mazocraeidea > Diplozoidae > Eudiplozoon > Eudiplozoon nipponicum. Next base: position 103,222 of record JAQBSW010000890.1, on the reverse strand, counting down.
GAAAATTAAAAAAAACGGAGTATTTGTGAGCCTTTCGCTTTTGAACATAATGGAAAGCAGAGATAAATGGAAAAGTGAGATGTGGTTATGACTGCTAACAAAACAAATATAAAGAATCCGATAAAGTTAAATATTTTGTTATCTAGATAAGATATATATTATAAAAAACATATTTTAATGCAAATATTAAATATTTTGAAGAAAAATAAATTTGTTGGATAATTTTATAACGAGCAATGATTTTGATTTTATGTACAGAAATAAAGTCTTAGCCATAATATTAATAAATAAGTTTAGATTCGTTCGATAATGAAATAAATTCATCACGTCTGTCAAGCCATCAAAAATCAGAAATAATCAAAATTTTAAAAGATTATAGTATGTATGAGAATAAAGTAAAGCTCAGAATACCGGTGAATTCGAGGTACTATTTGGTAATTTAATATGTAAGCCTCAGAATGAAAACCATATTATTGATCTAACTGATCTTTCGGATAGCGAGAAATCAACACTTGTTATTCACTATGATGCATCAGTAAAAGTAAAATATAAAAAGAAAAGACCAACTTGGTATATCGATTGCTAAACTAATTAAACGTTAAATTCCATAAATATTTATCCGAATATCCTTAGGTTACTTAGGTATTATTTATAAAATAGAAGAATTTGTTATCAAGTAAATAATTTGAGATAAAGGTCACTAAACGTTACAAATGGAGTGACCGATTTTATTTAAAATCGTATCTGCGCATTGGCTGATTAAGTTCCTTAAATTAAGTATGCGAGCTTGAGGCAAACACCAATCTCCTTGTATTTAACCAATCGTGGAATAATATATTAAAGCTACCGCATGCAATGACGCATTTCGAACTTCCGTGATCATCATCAGAGTACGACGGCAAACAAACAAGCGAGGATCAAAACGAAATGCTTACATATGGAATGTAAATTGCATTGTGGTTTGATCCTCGTCAGACTGTTTTTCACCAAACTCATGGAAGGTCGTTAGGTGCCAGTGCGTGCGACTGACGGTAGTTTTTATATATTGTTCCACGACAGGCTAAATTCAATGGAATTGGTTTTAACTTCAAGATCGCAAACTTGATTTAAGTAATTTTTACCTCTGCTTGCGCAATAATTGATTGTTTTATTGTATTATCTTTTGATATATGTGGCAAAAGCAGCAAAACGCTATTGTTCGTGACTGTATAGAAATTGTATATTGGATATTTCCAGTCAAGTGCAATCTATTCGAATAACTAGAGGTGAGAGATATATATCGATTTTTTTCTTTCCATATATATATGCATTCCGGTTAGATTCTCGCTAGTCAGTTTTCCGTCGTACTCTAAATATGATCATGGAAGGTAGTTTTGATATATTCTTGGAGAAATGGTTAAATACAACGGGATTGTTGTTTACTTCAATATCGCACACTTGATTTAATGGATTTAATTATGTTTATTTTCATTATGCTTTGATTAATGATGTTTTTAAGATCAAATTTTAGCAATAAATCAAGGATTTAGGCATAACTTGTCACATTACAGCTTCTGCGGAAGTCATATTGATAGAATATTTATCTGTGCTATGAAGAGATTGGAGCTAATAAAGAAAATAATCTTATCGAATAATGTTCAAATGTATATTATTTGGATTAGGCCTATCCTGGAATATGCCGCCGTTATTTATAACCCAAAGAAAAATAGAAGCTGTAAAGCATATTATCCTGCATCATATATGCCGACAGATTACCGTTTCTATCGTTGCAATAAAATTATATAAATTTATTTTAATTGAACCAGTTGATGGGAGCATATATGCATTCAAAATTAAAGGTACAAGGATTTGGAAATTTGGGCATTTCTCTTCATGTTGTGGGAAATATTGAAGTAAAAACATCCCTTTTTCAGAAATTTATAGAATTTACAATAAAGTGTAAAAAGCGTTTAAAGAAACGCTTGGGTCTAAGAAGTTTAAAATACTTTTATGTACTGAACTAAGTAAAATATGCGATCCTATTTATATTTTTAATTTTGATTATGACAACACTTTCTTGTGGATAAAAAAGATCAAGGTAAAGGTGACCAGTGGCATACCATTTTGAAAAATTTCTATCCATTTTCTTAATTATTATATCGAGGAAACTATACATTGTATCATTATATTAGCTATCGTCACAAATAGTCATTTTTTCATTATGCATAATTTTACATTATAAGAATTACTTGATCTTTTCAAATATCGTTTCAAATAGCGTCGATGCAAATCTTTATTTTTTATTCTATCATTAACTATTATATAAAAGCTATACATTTGTCTTTATTATAGTAATATTTTCAAAATTTTATTTAGCGTACGCAGTGTTATTACTGCAGGAAACTCATGTGTTTGTAAAGCCAAAAATAAAATAATCGAGATTTTATATATTTTGAGTTAATTGCAAAGCGATTGTTATTTACTTTAAGCTCGCAAACGTGATTGTTTCCACCAACAGCGCAATCAATTAATGTTTAATTGTATTTTCTATATGTGTGTGCGTGTGTTTGGTGAAAGCTACGAACAGCTAATGCTCGTTTCTGCATATAGATTGTGCAGCCGACATTTCCAGTCACGTACAATGTATGCAAGACTACTAGACGTAAGAGCCGCATATCTAAGTTTGCTTTCCATATATATGCAATGCGGTTTCATCCTCGCTAGTCCGTTTTTCGTCATACTCTGATAATTATCTGTGAAGTCCTTAACGCGTTAGTGCGTGCGACTGGTGGTAGTTTTGGTATGTTGCTCGACATCTGGTTAAATACAATGAGATTGGTGTTTACTTCAAGCGCGCAAACATGATTTAAATAATTGTTACCACCAACCGCGCAATCAATTATTGTTTAATTGTATTGTCTATATATGTGTGTGGCGAAACCTACAATCTGTTAATGATCGTATCTGAACACAGATTGTGCAACCGAAATTTCCATTAACGTACAATATATGCAAGACTACTAGAGGTAAGAGCCGAATATCTAATTTTGCTTTCAATATATATGCAATGTGGTTTGATCCTCGCTATTCAGTTTTCCGTCATACTCTGATGATTATCTGGGAAGGCCGAAACGCTTCAGTACGTGTGACTGGCGTAAGTTTTGTTATGTTGCTCAATAACTGGCTAAATACAATGAGATTGGTGTTTAATTCAAGCGCGCAAACTTGATTTAAATAATTGATACCACCCGCGCCATCAATTATTGTTTAATTTTATGGTCTATAGATTGTCTATAGATTGTCTAAATAAAACGAAAATGATTCAGGAAATTCAAGGATTATTTATAAAAGGAGATAAAACTTTGCTGAAATGGAAATATGGGACTGCCAGGATCTGAAGCAAAATGCTGTGTAGCAAACATTACCGGTAAAAGAGGTCAGCATGCAAAGTCAGTCAATAATTATGAATATTACTTCAAAACCATGTAATATCAACTAGATAATTGCTTTTAAACTTGTTGACTAGTAAAGTAAAATTTGGCTAGATAATTGTATCAAACAAAAGGACTATAAAGAAACCGATACGGTTTACCCAGTAGAATCCATTGAACGCATAAAAAAGTCACATACTGCACACACATTATTTTATGAAATTTTTATAAACACTAACAACGCAAAAGTTTTTCTGTTTAATTTTTTAACAAGCGTTGTGTACGAGTTGATAAAATAAGCTAAAGCTCGGCTCAATAATGATATTTAAAATCACGAAATTGTAACGCCTCCATATTCTTTATTTAGAAAACGTAGTTCATTGAATTAAGCTTGGTGGAGGAATCCTTATTTATAGTATTTTTTTCATGCTAAACAATTTTTTACTATTGGACATGATGCTCTCATTTATTTTATAACTACATAAATTGATAATTTGATTTTAACAACGGTTTATTGACCTCCGCAAGCTAGTTCAACTGAAGATATCATATTTACTACATTTTTCTTTTAATTTTGTACTGTAGTTGTTATTATTTGGTGGTACCTAATTTAAAATCTGCCTGACTGTGAATTAAACAATCTATTATGTATCCATAATCTAAAAAAATTATAAACGAACAAATTAGAAATTTTAAACTGACCTTTTAGAAATGGAATCGGTGAGCATTCACAATTGTGATACTGTTTAATACTTTAAGGTATTGAACAGCAAACAAAAATCTAACAATAGAACAATGTGAGAATTAATACGCAGAAAATATTACCTGAAAATTCACGTTTTCAGTGTTCCGGAATTAGCCGAGATCTTTTCCAAAATTATGGTGCAATTTCAAATTCCGAAGATTTCTATAATATTATCACTGATGATTTTTTTCTTCGTTCAGAATAGTTTGCATACTTTAAACTTAAAGGATACTGCGCGTTAGATGGTCCGTCTGAGGAACGTTTAATTCATAAATAATCATGACAATTAATTTTTGTAAATGAAACGATATTGCACTTTGACAATTTTCTTTACAAAGAAATATGCTTTTAGAAAATTCTATCATACATAATGAAAACGCTTGTACCATCGTCATATTACAAATGTACTAAATGCCTATTACTATACATGGATTAAAAATATACATCTTTAATTATAAAGTTGCGATTTCGCTCTGACATTTCAATAGATTTATTACAGAAATAGACAAAAATCGAGCATAAGTAGACAAAATTTACACAAATTTATATATATATATATATATATATATATATATATATATATATGTATCAATCCAATATATTGCAATAAGGAGAAACGTAATTAAGCGCAGATTTGCAATTTGTAATGTCAGTAATGAACAAATTGTTTTTGCTTTTGCAATTCTTGACAGGCCAATTTATTCAAAAGCTTCAAATTAGTTTGACATTAAACGCACATCCTCTTAATTATAATTAAATTTTTGTGGACGGTATTTTCTACTTAAACAAACTAGATATTTAGTTTTCTTTTCAATGAATTCAGTTCATTCGATCGCACATCGACTTAATTAAAATTAATTTTTGTGGAATGAATTTTCTACTTAAATATACTAGATATTTTGGTTTTCTTTCAAATAATTTAGTTCATTCAATCGCAAAATGTGATGATGTTTAATTTTAAACGTATTGTGGAAGAAACATTTGTTGTCTCTTTCCCTGTTTTATTATGAAAGCCCCTAAGATCCCATGCTCATGCCAGTTTGCGTTTTTTTCTGTATGCGCCTCGACTACGCTGAATACGATATAAGTTAGAGTTTAATGTTATAGCATTTACCACCAACAGGCTCGTTATTAAGACACCTACAGTGATACCAGATGTGTCCTCGAAGATTAGTTTAGTCATAACGTTAAACGTAATTGCATTTATTTAACTATGTAGTAGACCACAGGATTGAGTACGTTTTACATTTTTTTGCACACAAACTGTTTTACCCAGAATGAGATATTTTGCGAAAGACAAAATAATAAAATTATCTGCTTCTGTCCGATCCACAATATTCCCGAATATGAAAATCACATTATTTTGGTAAAAGTATATGTTGAAGCAAGTGAAATTGATAAGTGTAGAATAGATTATTAAGAATAATTGAAAGCAGTAATCCATATATAGGTGTCTACGATACTATATCAGAGAGACTCGTGAATATTAGGTCAAAATGCTGAAACACTGAGATCATACACAATTCGTCAATGTAAAAATTCAAAATTACTTTAACTAAGATTGTCCTCGAATAGTTCTATTTTTCAAAAAAATTCGTTTCAATCTGTGATGTAAATTTGTCAAAAAATTGTTACACAATTTATTTTGTAGGAATTACTTCCTATAAACTTACCAACTTCTGAAGAGAATGTGTTAAGAAATAGAAGTAATCTCCATGCTTTGGCTGTCGTTTAGTTCTTCCAGATTGAGCTGGGCACACTGGTGTCCGTGGCATCGAAATTGCGTATAGTTTAATTACCATTTAATCGGCAGGTTTACCTTACTTTGAAAGAGGGTGGGATTCTTTTAACTTACTTGTAAATGGTGTTGATACCGTAGACACTGCGCATTGAATGTACTGCACGCTTGCAGCTGGTGTCTCAGCCATTTAACGATTGTCCTTTGTCTTAACCAGTCTTTCGTTCTCGTCATCACTCATCATACATTTTCAAATGCAGTAATCCAAAATTAACACAATCCTCCATGTCATTTACATCAATGAAAATATGTTTCTCTGTCATCATTTGACCCTGTAAGTTTCCTTATAAAATATGGTCAAGCAAATCTTCATATTTTCATTAGCTATGTAAACGTGTGATGCTGATCTAAAATCGGTGGACAAGTAGAATTTGTATTTTATCTCGCGTCGGAACTCAGCTTCAGCTATTCTATAAGTGTAACAAAAACAATATATATATATATATATATATATATATATATATATATATATATATATGCAAATAGAAGCCCAGACAAGGCTACTTGAACTACTACTTGACAACCCTTCTGTTACTGTAGAAACCAATTATGTTAGTAAAGTTCTTTATTGTGCACTAAATTTTTCACACATGGCCCGTTATACTATGGGAATATCTTGTACCCAGTTCAGAACATAGATAAAATTTAAGCCAGCAATTATTTTACAATGCAGACTATGTAACATCTGACTTGGCCGAGGAATGTATGTTCAGGTATATAATAAAAATTTCTAACATAAATTTGCTACTTCGGTCAATAGTTGTCATCAGCATTACACCATGTCTCGAGAACGAACTATGTAATTAAAGGAGCAAGGCTTCTTGATCTGCCATATCCTCAAAATCGCCTGAAACCTTCAAATATTTTGAGCTAGAATTCTTGATTATTGACTTCCGGTATCACGGCAAGGTCGATCTGAATATGCTTAAACTGTCCGATTGGTAACTGAAAATTCCGGACTTTGGTTATAGCGTTTCTAATACCACTAATTTGATACAGAGCGCATACTCGTAACGAAGCGTGTATGACTTTTGACATATTCAGCGACACGTACCTGTCTGCAAATAACTTGATAGACGTTTTATGGATGGATGGCCCTACTAATGCATCTACTGAATTATATTGACGCATAACTCGAACACTACATACGGTTTAGTTTGGGTTTTGAACGTTTCGCACATCTGTCCTTCGCTCCTCACGAGCTTGTGAGCATAGGCTCGTTTCTCAGCCAGTACCACCGCCAATGAATCGAATCCTTACCCTTCTATGATTTACTTTACTAGAACAAAGTGCGAATCGTTTTGATAATTTAACAGACTTTGATCAATCAACACGAAATCTACATCTTTCACTACATTTTATGTAGCATCATCATTAAGAGAGCGTAAAATCAAACACTGCTAATCAAATTACTTGAAAATTCACCCTGCGAATGAAATTAATTACAATATTTAAATTTATAGTCGCCTAATTGAGGAAGCCTCTGCCGATTCAAATAGCAAGGATCTCTATGAAGTATGAGGAAGATCATCAGTTTCGTAAAGCAATCGTTAAGTATAAAATATATCTAAAGTTATTGAATGATATGGTAGTGTCAACAACTAAACTGATCAAAATTTAATGTAATACTGAAAATTTGATTCATCAACTGAATTTTTTATTTATTTGAAGTCAATAAAAATTGCCCGAAATTGGAAAGGCATTATTTAGAAACGATAATTACCTGGGAATCCTTTTTAATTTCAAGTGACATCATCCGTATATAATGCAAATCCGAATTCCGAAATCATTTAAAAAAAAGCCAAATATTACAATACATAAAGATTGGTATTTGGATTTAGGCAGACTAAGTAATATATTCAGAAATATAATTGTTAATATCGTATTTGAATAGAAGCAAAAGTGACAGATGCCGCAAATGAATTGCCTCCTAATATGAATTAAGTAAATTCTTATAGAACGAAGGTAGATCATAGGATTACTTTAGTTCCGAATTCTAAACTTTACTGAAAAATAGCTCTATAATATCTTTATAATACAAATATTTCAATAGAAAGTCGATTTTATTGGACTCCAGTCTTTCTACCCAAAAATATATAAATGTATCCTTAGAAACATCAAGAATTCATGAAACCCCATGCAAAGTATGAATGCCAAACCATGTACACATTCAGGATAAAAAGAGTAGAATTTCATATAATTATGAACATATTACAAGATCTGATCCTTCACGCCATGCAGTGTAGACTGGACGCACAGCCAGGTAGGCGCACTGCCATATTTAATCGTGGCAGAATGACAAGTTTTATTATGGATGTGCTGAGATAAATTCAATAGATTACACTAGGAACGGAACTGTATTGTGAATATGGAAAGCTCGATTTGCAATATAACATAATTTAAACATTTATAAGACAACTGCACAAATCCGAATCTGAAGCGAGTTTAGGGATTAGTTGAGAATATTGGATTAAATTGGCTAATCATTGGGCGAATTAGTACTGACTACAAAGATATCGATTTTTTAATCCTTCCAAAATGTTCTCCATTTCTATCTTACAATTTAGGGCTCAAAGTGCTTTGAAGATTAATTGAGGTACTAGGAACTTTTATCCTTTTTTTCTTATTCTATCGTTAATTAATTGTTGTAAACTATTTCTCGGAGCATTATTTACTTTATTTTATATTTTAATTAATATTCTCATTTTGCAATATGTGATCATTTACACAAAGACGAATTTTTTTTGGCTTCCTCACATATATCTATAGATATAATCACGTTATTACAGCATCTATAATATTAAAATTAAATCATTCTGGCTGAAGCATGCAAAAGTTGCATTAAAAATATTTTCAAAATTTTATATCAATCATATTTAAATTTGCCCGTTTGTTGCTGAATTTTCAATACAATTTGACTCTGTCTGTTTTTTTTATACAGGATTTATTTTATTGTCCATCGTCAGAGTCGGGAAATTCTACATAATCTGCAGAATTAAATATGAGAAATTAATATATTATAATCATCTTCGGTTTTAATTATAATGGAGTCTACGATTGTGTAATCTTTCCTGAATTTTATTCCAAAACTATTTTGATTAAAAAAAACTTTGTTCTGTCTAGAGTTATGTCGGAAAAGTCTTGGATTTCTACATGATTATAAGAATTTAACTGGAAACAATTTTTGCATTAACAAAGATTTTGAATAGCTATTTTAACAATTTCTAATTGTGTATATCTGATATTTATTCTGGATATCTTATTCACGGTGGTTATTTTGTTATCTGTACTGCGCAACTCGATCTACCTGAGAGAATTTAATAGATTTAGAATCAGTGAAATTAAACTTGCCTAATAAACACATTTCGAGCAATGTTACAGCTAATATTGATTTCAGCATATTTGCGTTTGTTCCCGATTTCGCATATCACATTCAAGATTTTATTATGATTAGTTCGCCTGTGCTTTGTCATCTCAAAGTTAATACCTCAATTGTCACGTGATCATATAAAGAAATTACCATATAAATGCACTATGAATATGTTATAATGTCTTTTGAATCATGTTTTCAATTAAACAAACATTGGTTGCACGGGCGGTGGTAACAATTATTATAATCAAGGTTGCGATCTTGATATAAGCACCTGACCCATTAATAACATACATATGTAAGCATAATCTAAGAATTTTATGGTGTAGAAAAGGCAATTCATCCAGTAGACCGGTTTTTTCCTTATTGGGAACTCATCATGAACTGGCAATAATTTGTCGCAGACAGGGCTCGAACCTGGACAGGTCTGCTTCGAAATCTGGTTCTCTAACCACTGAGCCATCCTGCCGCACACTACACTACACACAGCCAATGTTTTTTTAATTAAATTCTGTAACATGTTAATAAAATGTTTTATTAATATTAATTAAATATAAAATACAGCACATCGTCAATTAATTGTCAAGAAGCAGCGTATGATTAATTATTGCGCTTTTTGAGAATATAAAGACACGACAAACATTCTAGCAAAACAAAAAACATACATTGTTTAATTGAATACGACAAATACGGATCAAAAACTCAAATATCTATATGTTTACAAGAGCGTATAGCACTGTGTTAAAACAACTTTACTTCACAAGATCAATTATGATATTGATGTAATACATGATAACTTTAAAGGCAAGCCACTTGCTATTCATTGCGCATTTATATGTTAACTTCTTTAGATGATCATATGAAAATGAAAGCATTGACTTGAGATGACAGAGCACAGGCGAACTAACCAGAATAAAATTTTGAATTTGATATGCGAAATCTGGAACAAACGCAAATATGTTGTAATCAATATTAGGCATGTCATTGCTCAAAATCTGTTTGTTTGGCCAGTTTAATTTTACTGATTCTAAATCTATTAAACTCTCTTCAGCTAGACCACGGCGCGCAGTACAGATAACATAATAACTACCGTGAATAAGGTATCCAGAATAAATATCAGATATACGCAGTTAGAAATTGTTAAAGTAGCTATTCAAAATCTTTGTTAATGCAAAAAGTGTTTCCAGTTAAATTCTTATAATCAAGTAGAAATCCAAGACTTCTCTGACATAACTCTAGACAGAGCCAAGTTTTTTAGTCAAAATAGGTTTGGCTTAAACTTCAGGAAAGAAAAAATAATCGTAGACTCCAATATAATTAAAACCGTAGATGGTTATAAGATATTCATTTCTCATATTTAATTCTGCAGATTAGGTAGAATTTCCCGATTCTGACGACAGACAATATGATAAAGCCGGTTTGTAAAAAGAGACAGGGTCAAACACTATTTAAAATTCTGCAACAAACGGGTAATTTTAAATAAAATTGATGAAAAATTTATAAAATTGATATTTGTCTGATTTATCTATATCAAATTTAATGAGAGTACCATATTCAGAGTTAACTCAAATGCGTAGCTATGTAAATCCAATTACAGCAACATACACACAAACTTATAGATAGTTATACAAGCGCTTAATAGAGGTTCATTATAACTTTATTTAAAAATAATAAAAATTTCATTTGTAAACTTGGTTATTCAAAATTTCGTGATCTGTGTTGGAACTAAAAGACTGGTCCCAGTTGCTTCACTAAACGAAAATATTTCGGATACATTTAGCAATATAATTCACCAGTCTATAATTCATTCCTTTTTTACAAAAAAGCTAATAATCCAAGTGCGATATTTCTTATAGTTATTCAATTTATATATCTGACTATTTATCGCAAAACAACCATCTGTAGCTAAACGTGATAGGTTTGCGTCAGACAAGTGTGCTTATTTTACTTTACTTGCTGAAGAAAATATTTTTGAACACGCCATGAGGAATGACGTAATTGGAGTGTTGACTAGGCAATGAACTGCATTTATATGATAATTTAATGTCACTTCCTATTGTTTTATGGATTGCGCGTTCGCATTGGTCCAGTGACTGCCAAGTTAATAACGTTTTTAATTTGAACTGATACAAAAGATTCCGGCGAAACAAGTCGTGACTTAACATCACTTTCCTCTCTGAAAAATAAAATATTGAGAAAATCCTTCTGACGACGCATGATTATTTCTGTAAGGCAGAGTTTGAACGCAGTTAAGAACATAGTTAATAATCTGACCATAGTTTAGCCAATAATAAATCGTTTTGGGCTGATATTTTGCCAAATAACCACTAGCTGTTTCTACATAGATTGTTTATCGTAATAGTCGATCATAGCGCGTGAATCAATAATAGAGAAATGCTGATAAGTTATGAAAGAAGCAGCGTAAACATAACAAGGTGGATTGTAATAGGCGATGTCAGTTTTAAATTTGTGTTTCCTTGGCAGACTTGATCATTGTCAATGAGAGGATTTATATAAGATCAAGGAGCTCGTGTATGCTCGACGATGGTGCTCATGATATTTGTGAATTAATATGTGTAGTGCGAAACTGATGATGTTTCCGTATGCACGTCAATTGCCTTTATCATGATATGACACCGGTGACTACTTATTGCTGCTACCCGAAGCGTTAGCTCTAAGTAGCTGGTCATACAAAATTCAGCAAATGTGGGTTCAGACGTGAGCCATACGGTAAAACTGTATGGTTTATAAACAATACAACATGAAAATTAAATTACGTGATTTGCATTTTGACTAAAGCAATTATTATTCCAGTAGTTTTCGTTCTTTAACAAAATATTTCATTTAATGAAAATTAAATGTTATAGTCCAAGTAATAATATATAGTTTAACCTTGCCGCAGAAATGGCATAATACCAAATAACTGTGTACGACCGCTAAAGAATTGTTATCTAAGAACTGTTTCTTATACCACATGAGAAAAGTTAATATGAAAAAATGAATCATGTGAATCCTTATGAGCTGACCAGGTCAAGTGAAGTATAGCACAAGAGGTGCAAAAAATTGGCGTGTGAAACAAAGAATAATTAACAATGAATGAAAATAAAGTCTATAAATTTCACATAATGCAATCTAAGTTATTAATTGGTTGAGATTGATGGAACAAGGGGACTGAACTGCATGTAGAAGGTTGTACATGGCAGCATTAGGTGATTTGATATAATTTCAACCACATTATGCTTATCGAAATGTGTCTCATCTTGAATGAAAATAGAATTCTTTCAATATCTAAACAAAATCTGGTAATTACGGTGACATTTAGATTTCATTCAGGATACAGCAGCATCGTTACGAACACATACTTACTTGCAGCTATGACGCTTGATAAGGAGCATTTTTGGCTACTCTACTGATATTCTACTAAAATGGAGTAGAAGGCGTGGAGCTTCGAATTCTGAGTTATCCTGTATGGGAATGAAACGTGTGAGCTGACTAGACAGGCGTAGGTTTGTGCCATACAAGAGTTGTAACAAAATCGTTCGAAAAGATTTTCGTATACTTGCGCGTATTTCGAATGAAAACTAAAGGTAATGTATCAACCCATTGTCTATTAATTTATGGTGATGCCACAGCTACTTTAAGCACATTATGCATTCTCTCTACCATTTCATAAAATTGTGGATGGTAGGCGGTTGTCTAGCATAAACCGCATCCCATGAACTGCATAGTAGATATAACGCCGCACATAATCAGGTTAATCTACCGATCGCAGTTAGAAAAAAGTTAAAACCTTGAACCTAAGTTAACTGAACTATGTGAACTTGGATGATGCCTAATTATGACGTAGTTCGTAAATAGTCCAACTTAGAATAAGGTTGCCGAGTAAGTTTATTCTTTTGGTGTGAAGCAACATCATAGACGTGTCGCACTGTTTTAGACCCAAGTTTTGTGACCCCAGAAACGATCTGTCATAAGTTTATCAGGGGCCTTACTATCTGGGTGAGAAAGAGAGTGAACGGAGTAAAAATCAATTTACCGAAGCCTTGTGGGCAAAACTGGCTTTTTGGTATGCGTAACTGCGAAATGGACAATGTGTAAACCCTCCCAAAATCGGCACAGTACTTGTAAGGACGGCGAACTACCGATCTTCGTTAGCGATTGTCGAAGCATTTTTTTTATTCGTAGGGGGATAATGTTATTTAGGGTACGCTAAAGCTCATAAAGTTGACGCCTGGCTTTGGAAGTGCATCTCTAATAAGGTTATGTTCATGTTTTAGTTGGGCAATGTCAAATTTCTACTCACTGAGACGTAAAAACTATAATTTTTTTCTGAAAGGGCACTTCGCACTGTAGGAGCCGTATATCGAAGTAAGCAAACTTAAATAGAATGATTTGTAAAATAAACAAATCTGCTGCTGTAAATGATGCAAAGTATGTGGCACACCGCGTCATGCATAGCGAGTAGATCTCCACCGAAATTGTCGTGACTAGTTTATACAGATTTTGGAGTACGCGAGTATAACCTGATTGTCTTCAGAAATCCGTTGATCTATTATTCCAATTTGGCTCCGATTGCAAATTCAGAGTCATGAGCGTTGAGTAGAAAAAAATGTTTAAAAAACTGGATGTATTAACATAGTGTCATTTGTTAACGTGTTAATGAAATGACGTAGCGATTTCTCGTCATCAGAGGACAAAGAAATAATAGAGTTTTAGCTTAGTCATTTTGGATTATTCAGATGCCTACATAATGGTTATAATTGTTTTGATAGGCTAGGACGGAATTTGTGATAGTAATTGAATCTACTAAGTCCTTTAGATACTGATGACGCAAAGTTTCTTATCAAATTGGCAACAGCGGTATACCTTATGTGTAATATTATGCCCTATGAAATCAATGGATGTAGTCTCAACTTAAGATTTTTCCAAATTGTTCTTGAATGCGTGATCTGCTTAGTGTGATATGATATTTCTATGTTGCACCACATGAGAGTGTATGTCTGGACTAAAAGCCATTATGTCATAAAGATATGGCTGAAAGTATTTAGAGTGAGCACGCTGAATGGTGTCGTGAAGCTCTGAAATGTCTGATTGGCAAAAATTGGATAAAAAGGCATTTAAATGTATTAAAATAAACTACAAGTAGTGATGTCTGGAGTCTACTCTATATCTTGTGGTGCTACCAGCATATGGTGTTAGGCTAGTCTGAAGTCCATCATTGAGAATTAATTGCTAATGCTCAGTTTTTTCAAACTACGTTTTTACATTGAGAAAACTGTATGCACCATCTATGATCACAGAATTTAGCTTGCGATAATCTTCGGAGGCTCTGCAAAATCCGTAAGCTTTAGAGAATAAATGTAATGGTGATGCCCACGAGCTTTTTGGTGATTTGCTAACGTTCTCCTTCAATAGCGTAAAAACTCTTTCGCGGAAGCTTTGAGATTTGCTGGGGGTAACGGCACCGCCTTAAGTATAATATGTTGACTTGTTTTGATAATATGGTGCACTTTGTTGGTAAAATGTAATTCTGCTTTGCCGAGATCAAAAAACTATTTGTGTTCCCAAAGAGATGCCGATGCACCGGGCTGTATGACCTGCACCTATTAGCGTTCGAAAACAAGTGACCATAAACTATGCTTAAGACCGTTGAAAAATTAACAAGGTTTGATTTTTTTAGATCAACAATGAGCCGATATTTTAAAAGAAAATCATGGCCTATTGTGTAGTGCAAGACTTTGGTGATGATGAAGTTTTGAGAAAACTAATGTGGTAAACCTATTTTAAGTGAGCGATACTAATAACCAAAAGTGGGAATGAGCACTCCTGTAGCTATTGCGGGAACAACTTATAAAGGCACCTCGGCAGTTAAGTCCACCTTTTGAACTGAAATGGCTGCAACTTTGTCAACGATAAATATCCATGCTGTTTTAAAATCTAGAAGGTTCAGAATTACATTAATTGCATTAGTCGAGTCATATTTACAGGTTGGCTATGCAATTGGTCTGCCATTTCGGTTTTCCCGTCCTCATGGTCAATTGTCCTCGGAAGAAATGAATCAAAGAAACTGTTGCAATAGGAATTTGAAAGTTGATTATATCTATTGTCTGTGAAAAATGTGCATTTAACCTTTGTTGTGGTCAGTCAGAAAAGGAAACTGGAACCCGTTTTGTAAATTCTCCGAACTGCAAGTAATTTTGATAAGTATACACTCATTTTTTTGAATAAAGTAAAAATTTCTTTAGATAATGTCCATTACAGTATCAAGGGGATTTTCAATGCCGTTTGTACTGATATTCCCGATTCGGACGAAAATGTTAATTAATGGGTTTATTAGCCTGTGATGTGCTTACGACGCATCTTCCAAAGAATTTAATCAAATCAGAAATGGAACTCTCCCTATGTAGGGTAGCCTATCGTCAACAGATGTGAGGCTGACGGTAGGACACTGTGCTATTTTGGTTCCACAAAATTCCTAATTGGAGGTAGCATAAAGAACATTTAAATTATTAAAATGAAGACAATAAAAGGGGCATTTATAAGAAAATTATATTTAAAAAATATATGCCTTGTAAATTTAGAATGCTAATAACAAAGTGCTTAACAATATCTGCTTCTACCGATTGAACAGTCGAATTTTGGATTATAAAATAATTTTTTTATCTTGATTAATGAACTATACTAAATAGCTGCCACCACATATTGAACAAACATATATTGCCGCGGATACAGCGCTGTTAAATAGGTTCACAGACTTGAACTTTGCCTTGGCATAAATTCAAATTTTTATCACGGATTGAAGTGCAAAACGCAAATAAATTAACTCGCCGTCTTGATTTGGATTGGTAAGTTGACAAAATTCCAAACTTGGGTCACAGGTTAAACGGTCTTCGAAAATCAATTGATTCACATAATAATAAAACCCAGATAATTTTGGATTGACAATTTGCCTTAATAAAGTACAGTCGTAAACTTTAAATTTAAGTAACAATACGCAACAGTTTCACTGCTCCCCTGCAGTGGACGCCAATGAATCGATCCAGCTACAGTGGCGTGCAACGTTTCTATGAAGTCAAAAGTGTAAGCAGTTCTGTTGCTGGTCCCTGATGTTCCGTGGGATGAATTCACCAGCTAATGTCGTGATGCGTTAGAGTACCAGAATAGAAGCAGATGTCCAGCATTCCTCCAGGACAGTTGCAATGCGTGTCCTGTTCGAGGGTAAATACATATAAACCGGTAAATTGGACGATATTGGTTGCGCTAATTGCTGTTCGAAGACCATTATAAGTCTTGCTGGTTGCCTGCGGCAACACCAAAATGTCTAACATACATAGAAATTTGATTTATAAAATAATTGATTACGTATATCTGATGCACAGCAAAAAGCAGATTTGCATGACTACGTTTTTGACACGGCGTGGTAGCAACGCAAAAAGAGGACAGACGTAGATAGTCAGTGTAGCAGGAGACAGCATGTACGAGTGTGTTGAGAAGGAAAGGCATCGCGCTTATTTTATTAAATTTAGGTTACAGATGATTGATTTACGCATTACGCGTTCTCATTGGTTCAGCTGGAGTTAATTTATTAACATATTTAAATTAACTTAAAACTCAAGATGTCGGCGAAATTATATGACCCGTTACACAATATTGTTTGATTTCAGCATAATTTTCGTACAGACTCTTATTAACTGAAATCATTATTTTAGACTAATATTTAATTTGACATTCATGTCTGCAATTGTGCGTTTGTTCCAGTTTTTAGATATCATATTCCAGGTAATTTGCAACATATTGTGCCTTGGTCTTGTATGCTGTATAAATATTATTTGACTTCAACATAATCTTAAAAATAAATCTTGAATAACGAATTTGTTTTATTAAACTAAAAGTTCATTTTATAATCTTATCTGCAAATTAGAATTTGTTTCTCAAATGAAATATGATATCAAAATAAATCTGCTTCGTACCGAGGACCTGCTTGTTCATTTTGACATAATAGCAAATGTTTAAATCACAGTGAATGCTGAATAATGCATATAATATTCTAAACTAATATTTCATTAAAATGTGATGTTTGCAGTTGTGGGTTTCTCCCTGAATTTAAATTTCCTAACCCGGGAAATCTTCTAGTTATGCAGGCTTGGCCCAGTTGTCCAAAGGAATATTCTATATATACCACTAAATCGTCATAATAAATGCTGTTTGAATATACCATTATTTTAAATTTATAATTCATTTTATATTCATCTCTGAAAATTTCTGACAGATCCGGATTTTATAAATAGTCCAAAATGTAAACTATCTTGCAAAGATATGCTTTGTTATCATATTGAGTAGTGCGTGAATTCCACACATCCATAATGTTGCTTCATGAATTATGTAAACGTAATTTTAAGCATAGAATAAATTTTGTAATGATGTCTGAAATTGTGCGTCATTTCATGATTTGAAATATAACATTCAATTATATCTGCTTGGTTTAATGGTTTAGCATTTTAGTTTAAATGAATATTGTTTGATTTCTACATAATCGTAGCAGTGAAAAATGAATATCAAATAATTTTAAATACACTTATAATGCACCTTATAATCTTGTCGACAATAGTGAGTTTGTACACGACAAATTTCAGAGCACTACGATTTAGCGTTGCTCTGAGTTGTAGCTGGAATAAATGTAGCTTGATTTTTTTTAAACATCGTAATTAATCATGAAGAAAGGAAAAAACATTTGATAATACAGAGCATGTCAAGAAAGCTTCTGCACATTCAGCGGTTTTCCGAAATTCGAAAGCATAATTAGCAATATTATCTAGTTAGCGCCGATCTGCTTTATTGTGTGAATGACCACGCAAATGGTGCATTTTCCATAGTAGGCATGCTAAGCTTAGCAAATATCAAGGCGAAGGATACAACTTCTCAGGGTTAAGTGCTTCCCGATGGAAAGGTAGTTCTTGTCCTATTGTTAGGCGAAAATCTCCAGAAAAGCAGTTCAAATTCGACACGTAAATGCCGTAGGTGGATTGCCTAACCCAGTTTGTTTCACATAATTTGATGGAAGATAACCACAAAAGTTCAGCCAGTAAGACCGTCAGTGTTCGGTTTGAAGAAGATCTTGAAGAGGTTGCTGGCTATAACAGCAATTAGTTCGTCATAATAGATGAACTATTTAGTTTAAAATTCGAAGTAGACTCGGATGCCGTGGTAAGCTTTGTTTGATCCGATTAGAATATAAACTTTGATCCGTCAACGGAAGTCCAATAATGATTAATTATATATAGGATTTGCCAGTGACTTTAGGGCAGAAATCGTTGCTTACGAGGAAATTTTTGGTCGATGACATAAAACGGAACATCATTTTGTTGGATTTGTGATCTATTTCAACCTGGCATTAGATACAAAGACCAGTACTATTAGACGAGATATTGAGACATATACTTAGACTGGGACCCCAGTTGACAGGTCAGTTCGACTACCCTAACCCGTCGTCGCCGATGACTTAGCAGAAGATATCCGGAAACACCTGACAGTACTTTATCTTTTCAATGCTACACGAAATTAGCTTAAGAAATGAATAGAACACCAAATCGAGTTAATGACACGGTTACACTGTTTGCCTTAAGTTCAATCGTTAGCGCACCCTAAGCAACGTAATACAATAGAAGAGTTTCAGTGATTAGGAGAGGATGGAATGTGTAGGAGATGAAATTTCATGTTTGCGTCTCCAAATGTGATAGGCAATGGTGTATTTGTAGTCATTATCGACTATTGAATTTGGTATCGAAAGAAAATTTTTTTTCTCTGCCGAACCAGATTAATTTGCTCAGAGATATAATAGGGCATGACGTTAGCACTATTACAGATCTGCTGAAAGACTACTATCAAGTTCCTATGGAGGCAGAGTCTACAACACTTATTGAATTGTGCTTTACTGGAGGTGCATTGTATGAGTTCTTATGTATGCAATTTGGATTAAACTATAAAATTCAGGCATTCCAGCGTCTATTGTAGGAAGTCATCCAGGACTATTTCTTTGCTTGAATGTACATAGACGGCATCATCAATGTGGTCAAACACAAAAGGAATACTCGGAGCACTTTGATACTATGTTATCAAAGCTGGACGACTATGGATTTGGTTTCACGTCAGAAAAGACTATGAGTTGTTGCTCAAACGTAAAATTTCTTGGACAGCCCATTTCTAAGTACGGAAGTAAACCCTAGGAGGATAAAATATACGCGAGCAGAGATGTGCGCAAAATAACAAGCTTAATTATTCTCTTCATGTGAATTCA
Organism: Eudiplozoon nipponicum; assembly: GCA_029291075.1. Classification (NCBI taxonomy): domain Eukaryota; kingdom Metazoa; phylum Platyhelminthes; class Monogenea; order Mazocraeidea; family Diplozoidae; genus Eudiplozoon; species Eudiplozoon nipponicum. The sequence goes on along the minus strand of JAQBSW010000890.1, from coordinate 83,605 downwards.
CAAATAATCCGAGTAACAGAATTTGATTTCACTAGTTATCCTAATTTAGGAAAAGGGAATGTGGTAGCGGAAACTCTCACCAGAACACAAATATCAAAAAAAGATTTGAACCCGCCGGAGCCACTCTTTGGCTCTGTTGCATTTTTGAATCATTTGTCCAGCAATTGGTGGAAGCAAAAATTGTTGATCTTTTAGGGGTTGTGTTGGCTTAGAAGTCAGCATATACATGTAAGAAGGTTGGAGATAAATAGTTATTGTGTGAAATCTACAGGAGCCAAGCAATACCCTAACAATTATTCGTTTCGTATATTCATTCAAATATAAAATAGTGATAATCATTTTTAAATACTTGCCTTGAATTGTCCTTTATCCGGAATTGCGCTATTACCATGAAGTAAGTCTTTCTTTGGATGCATTTCAAAAATCTGTATGTCAAAAGAGAAAAATAATTAATTTTTAACATTCAAAGTTAATCTTGATCCAATAAAAAATGATAAAATTCAAACTAAACTCTCAATGTGCAAAAAGGAAAAAAAGATTTTATCAGATACTAGAACTGTTTATTTCACATATTCTTCTCAAGTGACTAAAAACGAACTAATATATATATATATATATATATATATATATATAATATAAGAAAACCTAGAAAAATGTAAACGTGGAGAGTGTGTGGAATAAAAGAATAACCAATCAATCTCGTGCATCAAATTCATTTCAATTTTAATGCCCGAACATGCTTGTTCTGCTTGCATAAATCTGACTGCAGTTTATTTACCCAAAAATGTTTATACTTTAACTACTTTTTGTTATTGTATTTATTAATTATCCTAAATGCTTCGTCTGGAGAATATACGTGTTATGTAGCAACGATATGCTGCGCAATTTCAGACACTCTCCATTTGTGTGGCATTTCTCAATATATATATATATATATATATATATATATATATATATATATATATATATATATATATATATATATATAATTTTTTCCATTATAGTTTTCAGAACAATTTGCAAAGACACATTATCTCACATCTGATAAAATTCTTTCTTTTATTTTTGCACATAGAACTTGTACTATGAATTTTATTAATGCTCGCATTTGCAAAATTATAATAAGGCTGAAATGATTTGTTTGTAATCATGTCATAAATTGCAGAGTTGCTCCTGATTTTATAAATGAGATTTAATCTATGTTTGGTAGCACTTATCTGCTTAGAAGTCAGGTCAAAAAGAATTTTATTCCATTTAATAATCAATTTATTCTTGAAAACGAATACATAATAAAATAAAATAGATTTATTTTCATGTACACCTTTTTTGTTGCTTTTATTAATGATTAACTATATCACATTCAAGATGACATTCACTTTCGCTCGAAACAACCTATTGGTCTAATGTATGTTACTAAATCACTACATGATTATCATAGTAAATCTTTTAGCATGGATTCAATATTAAAAAGAGAAAAATATTTTGCTATAAATACTCGAATTCAGAATTGATTCCTGATTTTCGATATCACCTTCAAGATTGTCTGCCCTTTTGTAACAATCTTCCTCAATATTCTTTAACATCTACAATATCATCAGAACTCATCTCGGCGAAGATAAACATTATATATCATTGTTTAAATTTTTTATAATCATTTCCAAGATAGTTAATTAGTTCCTCAGTTATAATATCAAATTTCAAGAATTAATGCTTGTTAGGTAAGTTCCACCTTTTGGCCTACATGGAAAATAAGATATTGTTGCGCAATCGTCAGAAGCATTTTCAGCAAAATATAAATTATCGAACAACTATTTTGCTTTAATAATCATGTCATAGTTCTTGTCCTATTTTGTTATCACATTCAATATTATTTTCTCGCTATCTCGATTCATTCAGGTTGTCCATATACAGGCTGATTTAAATTTTTTATGAAATGAATAAATATTTCAGCAATAAAAATTTCATTTATATTTATATTTTCATTAATGCGATAATTTCTGACGTATCATATCAAATTAAAGAATTTCAGCTTGATCTTCTCTACCTAATACAGCGCTTTAAGTTGAATTTTTATTCTACTCTGTAATAAGAATAAATCTCTGCGATTGAATAAATTTTCGAAGATTGTTTTAAAGGCATCATTTGCTAAGTTCTGTTTTTCCTCATACTCCAAATCACATTCGACAATGTATACCTGTTGGCTCGGTTCCAACCATTTGGCTGACTGTAATGTCACCAATTTCTTCGTTAGCATAATAACCAGTCTTGACTAATGAACATAGTATTCATTGCTTTCATTATCACATCTACAAAATTAAATATTATCCTGCTTCGTGACATCACATGCAAAGATGTCTCTCTATTTGAATCTCTCGGAAGCCTAATCCTCCAGAAGGGACAATAATTAATTTTTTGTAAATAAAACCAATCTTAAAGCACAAATTTAGGAAAAATTGCAGATTATCAATCAACGATAATTCCGTCCATAGCCATGTCTACATTTGCGCATTTAATCCTGATTTGTGATATCACATTCAAGTTGGCATTTCGATAGTTTTACTCCACAGGTCCGTCTAACGAATGAAAAACTAGTTGATCTACGATCATCAAATTTCATCTAGCAAAATGAAGACATAAGATCATTGATTTTTCCTTTTTTTATATTGTCTAAAAATGTGATTTTATATCCTTTTTATGTCACATTCATCAATGTCGCATTCTTTGTCCCAATTTACCCGATGCTATTAAATAATTACTGATAACTGAACAAATGAAAATAGTGATATTTAATTTAAAATTCACGCGTATGATTAAGCTATTTTTCATGCTGTTCTTGATCATATACAAGATCAACTTCTTAAAAACCCAATTAAAGATTAATTGATTACGCGGGTAGTGTTAACAATTCTTTAAATCTAGTTTGCGAGCTTGAAGTAAACACCAAGCCCATCGTATTTAACCAATCGTCGAAAAACATAGTAAAACTACTGCCAGTCGCATGCACTGACACGTTTCGACCTTCCATGATCATCATCAGAGTACGACGGCAAACTGACTAGAGAGTATCTAACCGCATTGTATTTATATGGAAATCAAAACTAGATATTCGGCTCTCATCATTAATATAGTCACGCATATCTAATTTTGATTTCCATATATATATATATATATATATATATATATATATATATAATGCGGTTAGATCCTCGCTAGTCAGTATACCGTCGTATTCTGATGATTATCATGGACGGTTGAAATGCCTCAACGTGCGCGACGGGCGGTAGTTTTTCTATGTTCCTCGACGACTGGTTAAATACGATGGGATTGGTGCTTACTTGAAGCTCGCAAACTTGATTTAAAGTATTGTTAACACCACACGCGCAACCAATTACTGTTAAATTTTATTGTCTATATATATCTGGGTGTGACAAAAGCTGCATTAGGTTAATGTTCGTGACTGTAAAGAAATTTTGCGGCAGAAATTTCCAGAAAAGTACAATGTATGTGAGACTATTAGAAGTAAGATCCGCATATCTAATTCTGTTTTTCATATATATTCAATGCGGTTTGATCCTCGTTAGTCAGTTTGCCGTCATACTCTAATGATGATCATGGAAGGTCGAAACGCGTCAGTGCGTGTAATTAATGGTAGTTTTACCATGTAGGTCGACGACTGGTTAAATAAAATGGGATTGGTGTTTAATTCAAGCTCGTAAACTTGATTTAAAGAAATCTTGAAAACCCGTCTCTACCTGAATTCCTGCTCAATGTATTTTAAACATCTAAACCCATCTTAACAAATAAATACATAATAATCAATAAAAAATTTTTTATAATTATTTCTTCAATTGTGTATTCCATTCCAATATGTTATATAAAACTCAAGGTGTAATTTAGTTCGTAATACACTGCTGCGTGGTATAAAATAGTGATAAACTAAAACATTTTCAAGCAATGATTTTGATATTATAACCATATCGACACTTAAACTTTCAATTTTATTTTTGATAACATTGAAAATTGACTGTATTTTATCTCGGCTCTAGCTAATTGTCTGTTTTTTTAATCTTTAAAACATTAATGGCCAGCTGGATAAATGGTAATAACGGATAGATTGAAATGGTGACAGATTATTTAAAAATCAATTTTACAAATGTGAATTTATTTCTGATATTTGTCATTACATACAAGCTAATCGGTTTGATAAATTAGTTGCACGTAAAATTCTCCTCTAATTGTCTTACAATGTTATGTAATGAAAAGATTAAATCCTAGCATTTGCATTGATAATGATAAACTTTTTAATAATTATCCAAAAAATGTGTCTTTAATTCCGAAATGTAATATCACATTCAACGTGGTCTTTCTGTTGTCCCTTTCCCCCCACGTGTTCTAACAAATTACAAATTCAATGTTACTTGATCATCAATTCTTGAATCAAAAATTGAATATATTATAAAACAGTGATTACACCATTTTCTGTCATGGTTATAATTTTAAATATAATCACGAATATATATATATATATATATATATATATATATATATATATATATATATATATATATATATATATATATATAAGCAACAATATTTCATTTGCATATTTTACCACTGCGAACATAGTCTGCTTAATAACTCGGCTCTACTTCATATTCAACTGAAAAATTTATTATATTTATACTTAATCAACAGAGTAAATCTTAGCAATGGAATATATTATCAAGCAATTATCATTCCCTTAACACACATCAACACAATCGGTCGTGATATGTGTTATCAGAGCCATGGTGGTCTTTATTTTGCTTTACTTCGCCAGTTCATTCAGCCAATTACAAATGAATTAATTAATAATCAGTCATTTTTATTGTGACCAATGAATTCATTATCAAACAAAAGTTTTTGTCTTTACAATTCAGACTTTAATTTTTCGTTTATATCTAATTGCGATATCACATTAAAATTATCTCTTGACCTCAGTTCTATATAATGGTCTGACCAAAGTTTATTTAACATTTTAATTATCATCATAATACAGCCCATAACGTATACTTTACATACAGAGAAATTCTCTATTATACTTATGCCTACAAATGTGCATATATTTGTTAAATTAGTAATCATATTATAGACTCTCGGCACGTTAACACGGCCCTACCCTAGTGCCATAATTCTCTACGTATCCAGCAAAATCACACTTTATATTAATCAGTGATAATCTCTTTAATAATTTTTTAGTGTCTATTATTCTGGTTTGTTATTAGCTATATTATGCCATTCATTCTAGCAAAGTTTGTTTTGACAAATAAATATATCATCAAACAGTGTTTTTAACCATTTCGAAATGCTTTACGTTTTCTTTGTTTTTTTAATATTAAAATCAAGAAAATCTGCTTGTGAGTAAGATATCATCCATTTGTTTGCCTATGGATTCTATATTTTCTACATAAAGATAAAAAGTAATTTTGACAAAAGAATAGACAGACATACGTTAATAATTACTATTAAAAACATATCTAAGAAACTGTGTTTGATCCAGATATTTAAAGTTAAATTTGAAACATAATTTGTTATCTCTTTCCGTCCATTTTTACTGCATAAATCAACTTTAATATATTCATAGTCATCAACAATAATCCTTACAAATGAAAACGTTTTTGAACAATGTTATTAATTTATAATGTAGACTACAATCGTGTCTCTATTCCCAATTTTTTATGTCAAATTGAAGGTTGTCTGTTTTACAGATGATTCTTATATTTCGGTCTGCACGAATTCCTTTTATTTCTTAGAAGCCATTAGGATCAACCTTTACAAATAAGTACATTATAACAAATAATAATTAATTTTTTTTACGTATGAAGTTGTGGCGTTTTCAATTTAGTTTTCATAAAACCTGTAAGGAAGCCTGCTTATTGGGGCGGCTCTAATTTTGGTCTGCCTGATAAGCCTTAAATGTTCATAGAGTCATCACAACTAATCGTTACAGAGAAATATTAAATATTGATAATGGCCTTTTTATTCATGTCGTCAATTCGGTTTTAGTTTCTCATGTTTTACATCAATTAAAATATTCCTGCTTTTTTAGCTTGGTCGTACGTTTTATTCTGTGTTTATAACATATTCAAGTTTATTTAGGTACGAAATACTCTAAAATCTGCTTCGCAAAAAAGGACCGTCAAAATGAAACTTTACAAATGATGTTTTAGCAAGTCGTGAATATTACTGTAGTTTCGACGGTAGATTTGCTATGTTGCTTCTAGCTTAATTGACAAACCTTTTACACTGGGCTCTAAGTAGCGGCGACAGAAAACCAAATCAGCCAAATCCAAATAATATACATTTATAATTTTATATAGTTGGATAAGCTATTTCTATTTAATATCGTCCATCTCTTCTTAGAACGGCAAACTATTCTTTCAATATATCTCTCAGCAGAATTTTTAAATTGACTAGCAATGCCTAATTTCTTAATTTCTTACTGAAGTTTGATTGAAATACATCATTAATCACAGTATCACGAAAAATACATAATTAACTTCTGTTATATCACCGATTTTAAATGCTTTTGGTTTTTTACTGTTTATTCCAAACCCTTATGTTATAAAATACCTACTCAAGTCATACAAATCAAATGTTATGTCACTTTTAGAGAATTCGATATTTTTTGGATCTATTGGAAAGATTATTTTTAAATCATTAGCAAATTTGCAAACTCGAGCAATGAGAACCTTAGTCAGCAAGTGCGCAAATATGATTTTAAATAAAATTTGTCCCAAATTTGAACCTTCTGAAACTACACGCAACTTTTAATGGTTCTGATCTAAAATTATTTACTTCAATACTCATTCATCTTTCATATAAATAATACCTGTGTAATTAAAGGATGTTTGGATCGATATTTAATGAAATAATCGCCTTCAAATGAGCATCACAAGATGTATAGTCAAAAGCTTTTGAGATATCGATAAGGACGTAACACGGGTAATTACATGCTTCCTCATGGAAAGTGTCCACCTATCCTTCGTAATGCTATGTTAGCTTGTATCAAAATCAACCAGCGACTTAAATTCTAAATGATCTAGTATGTCGTTCCATTACCTTATAATTGAAAAGATGATAGATATTTGTCTATAAATATTGACACATGTTGGCTAAATTATCTTACACAACTGTTTAGCTACGGTCGATAGAATATCGATAGGCACTTTTCCATCATTCAAAAATTCGTTTATAAAGATGCAGAGCGCATTTATAAAGTTTAAAGCTAATTGAAGTTGGTTATGAATCAATACACCACAGTGAACTTTTTGGTATTAGATTTCACTTTTAACGCTTATTAAACTAACGCACAACTGCCAATAACAAGTCCTGATTTCTGGTTATCTTAGACATCAGTTCGATTTATATTATGGCTTTCATTCTGTGGATTAAATATAAAATTTCCAAATAGCGTTCATTATGCATAGAGAAATTTATACTGAGTTTTATCCACAGTAAATATGAACTTTAATTTCTCCTTATATTTACAGTAATCGTTTAGAATTTTGTATCATAGTCCAGAATGCTCTTTGGTTTATCCAAAATGATTCTTCCTGATTTTTTATGGATTGTCATTAGTGAAGAATTATTTTAATTATTAATTAGATCTAACCTTATTTTTGGTTATGTTGATCATATTACATTTCATTATATTATATCATTTAATTCTTAGTTTGCATAATTTTTGTCCATTCTTTTCAGTATGATATACTTAAACTTAGACGTATGAAATAGATTAGATAATAACTTCGAAACAAAAGAAAAAATCATCATTTTTCATTAAAAGACATGCATAATCAAACATAATACTTAATTAAATACCGATTTTTGCGTAGAACTAATATATATGCAAGTATGTATTAGGTGTTGCGAACCTAGTTACAAATTAATTCAGTTGTGACCATAAGGATAAACCAATGAAAGCATGAACAGAAAGTATAATCTCATACACATTCGTTGTGTGCATACTTACGAATGTGCATGAGATTATACTTTCTGTTCATGCTGTCTTTGGTTTATCCTTCTGGTCACAACTGAATTATACTTAATTCCCGGAAAAGATTCCAGTTAAATCTGGAATTTTTGACATGTGCATTCTCAAGAGTAAAATTCCATCATCCGCTAATCATGCTTTTTCATCGTAAAATAATGCGCTTATGATCTAGTTCTTTAAAGTAATTTTCGATTTTCTTAACTGTGCCAGTTAACCGATTCTATTTCTAAATATACATGATCCATGCTTTCCATACCTATAGTTGATTCGTTTACAATTTGCTTTTGATCATGATTAGAGCATAGATTGGTTATTTCGCAGTTATACCTTTTATTGAAATCGTCTACCACCATTTTATAACCATGATGGTCTACAATAGATTGAAAAGAATTGGTAAAAAAATTTTTACTATTTAAACTGGCATACGGTGGTCTGTAAAACACTGTTAAGATCAAACTACTTATAAAATCAATAATGTTACTTTTATCACTATTATGCAACACGTTCTCATTAAGCATAGCTTTAGTATAAATACACACTCCTCCACATAGTTTATCCAACGATCTGTCTTTTCTAAATAAGTAATAATGAGGCATATCGAATTCACAATTTTTAAGGTTTGATCATAATGCTTCTAAAATACTCATAAATTATTGTATATGTAACGTATGACTTAACCATATTCTTTTCAGAATTCTATGATACAACTTTGCCGGTTACCTTATAGCTCTTATGTTGATTTTTATCACCACAATTCTCTCCATTTTCCATTATATTCAAAAGGGATACTTCGTTTTTTCATTTTTAAATCAGTTAGCTGACTTTGTGTGTGTTAATCTTCTTCCTGTTGACTATTTCCTTTGCAGTTATGTCTTGCCTCTTCCTATAACTATCTTGTGGAAGTTCCAGTACTCACCCTTTTTTGTTAAATGCTTCTTTTTGTATGTTCGCCGATCTTTTATATAGTTTTACAACGAAAGGTGTCGTAAGGTCAGATCATTTCCCTAAAATCTAAAATTTCATATTATCTGTTTCCGCTGTATTATTGATTATATCATTAAATTTCGCTACCTCCCCAGGATCAGTATTCTCATCAAGATTAAATAATATAAACTGGTCTTGTTTAACAGTGCCAAATCTTCGTTCGCTAATATTTTCAGCAATTCTTCAGATTCATTAGTTTTTAATTCTGCAATTTCTTCCCATGGCTTGACATCAATCGCTATTCCATCTATTTTCACAATTAGTGCCGCAATCAACTCTTCAACGTTGGCACTTAAACCATCATTTCTTTTCTCGACTAACCCCAATTTTGATGCGTATAGACACAAATCAGATTCTAATTTAGGCATTTTAGTCTTGAAAGCATAATTTTCTTCCTTTAACATTTTATTGAATTTTGAAAGTCCTCAAAATTTTTTTAACGTCATTATACAACAAAATTGGAGCTATGTCAAACGGCACACCCAAAAACCTTCGCTTATTGCAACAGAAGTCTGTTGCAAATCTATGTTAATTAGTAGTAAATAGAGAACCTTAATTGTGACAACACGTCTAGCCATGCTTATAAATGCAAAACGTAGAATATGATTTCGGAAGAATTTATTAACATATGTTTATAAATCTATAGTTTGTTAAGAAAATTCTTGATAATTATGCAAACATTAATGAATGTCCAGGCAAACCAATACGTAGATCCGTGATGAAAAGCAAATTGTCTTGAATGAAACATTCCTAGGTAAAAAAGCGTAAATGTAGAATTAGCTAGAGCAATAATCATAAATGTTTGGAAATCAATTTATTTCTCAAAATTAATTAAAGTTATAATGTATCTATTGAAGGCTATTTCGGTAGAACACTAGGTAGCGCAGAACCTAAATCGGGAAATGTTCAACATGACATAACATAAATTACGCTGAGTTGTAGATATGAACGTAACCGAAATTATCAATGTTTGATAATGTATCTATTTGTCAAAATTTATTCTGAGGTATATCCAAATTAAGTTCTCGATAAGCAGACAATATTGCAACTGATAAGAGAATTCAGGAAAAATCGCGTAAGTTCGAACGCAATGATGAAGAAAATTAACTCTGTTTGATTGTGAATTTGTAAAGATTAATTGTGAGAATTTGTTTAAGTTAAAGCATACAAAAACGTAGACCAAAGCTAGAAAGCAGTCAACCTTGAATGTGATAGCAAATATCATTAAAAGTAAAGCAATTGCATGATTTAACAAAAGGAACTATTTAAAAGTGATATCAATGTTTTCATTTGCGAGTGCCTATTTCGAAGCCCCTTTAGAAATAGTTGACATCCAATGCACATCAATTAGTTGAACCGAGCTAGTACGCAGAACAGTCATCAATTTGATAAAAATCAGGAAGAAAAACGCAAATGTAGAAACGATTATAGAAACAATTTCCAGTGTTTGATAATGCCTTAATTTTTTGAGATTAATTCTGATTATATGGAAATTAAATGTACATCGTTAGAACCACCAAGTAGAGTTGTATTAACAACCAAACAAACGCCAATGTAACGTAAAAGATCTAGAACAAATGAACAATTGTATAGAAAAATATTCAAGAACTAATAAATATTTTATAGTTTCTTCATGTTCAAATTTTAATTTTGATGATTATCAAGAAAGGAACATGTTTCCATAAAAACACTGCACTGAGTTAAGCAAAGATGAACATTTGAACGGACAACTGTAGACATGTTGGTAAATCGAATTTTAATCGTTTTTTAACGTACACAATTGGTAAGATTGTGTGTGGTGACTATATTGAAATTAAAGGGTCGTCCGTTTTATTAATTTGGTGCTTAATTAAGAAACGGGCAATATCGAATGTTGCGTCATAAACCAGGAATTACGCAAAATTGTACACATGAATATAAAAGCAATTATCAGTGTTGGAGCATATACCCGAGAATTCGTGACAATTTAAGTATAGATTCGTTTTCGGTAAGCTCCAACGCAATCTTTTATAAGACAATAATCTTTTTATGCAAGCTCATTCGAATTACCTCGCAAATGTGAGCGATTATTCAAGACAATTTCAGTATAGATTCGTTTTCGGAAGGCTCCAACGCAATCTTTTATAAGACAATCATCTTTTTATGCAAGCTCATTCGAATTACCTCGGAAATGTGAGCGATTAATCAAGACAATTTTAGTATAGATTCGTTTTCGGAAAGCTCCAACGCAATCTGTTATAAGACAATCATCTTTTTATGCAAGCACATTCGAATAACCTCGGAAATGTGAACGATAATTCGTGACAATTTCAGTATAGATTCGTTTTCGGAAAGCTCCAACGCAATCTGTTATAAGACAATCATCTTTTTATGCAAGCACATTCGAATAACCTCGGAAATGTGAACGATAATTCGTGACAATTTCAGTATAGATTCGTTTTCGGAAAGCTCCAATGCAATCTGTTATAAGACAATCATCTTTTTATGCAAGCACATTCGAATAACCTCGGAAATGTGAACGATAATTCGTGACAATTTCAGTATAGATTCGTTTTCGGAAAGCTCCAACACAATCTGTTATATGACAATCATCTTTTTATGCAAGGTCATTCGAATAACCTCGGAAATGTGAACGATAATTCGTGACAATTTCAGTATAGATTCGTTTTCGGAAAGCTCCAATGCAATCTGTTATAAGTCAATCATATTTTATGCAAGCTCATTTGAATTACCTCGGAAATGTGAGCGATTATTTTTGAGAATTTCAGTATAAATTGGTTTTCGGAAAGCTCCAATGCAATCTGTTATAAGTCAATCATTTTTTTTGCAAGCTCATTCGAAATACCTCAGAAATGTGAGAGAATTTTCGTGATAATTTCAATATAGATTCGTTTTCGTAAAGCTCCAACGGAATCTGTTATAAGACAATCATCTTTTTATGCAAGCACATTCGAATAACCTCGGAAATGTGAACGATAATTCGTGACAAATTCAGTATAGATTCGTTTTCGGAAAACTGCAATGCAATCTGTTATAAGACAATCATTTCTTTATACAAGCGCATTCGAATTACCTCGGAAATGTGAGCGATTTTTCGTGACAATTTCGGTATATCTTCGTTTTCGGAAAGCTCCAATGCAATCTGTTATAAGTCAATCATCTTTTTATGCAAGCACATTCGAATAACCTCGGAAATGTGAAAGATAATTCGTGACAATTTCAGTATAGATTCGTTTTCGGAAAGCTCCAACACAATCTGTTATAAGACAATCATCTTTTTATGCAAGCACATTCGAATAACCTCGGAAATGTGAACGATAATTTGTGACAATTTCAGTATAGATTCGTTTTCAGAAAGCTCCAACGCAATCTGTTATAAGACAATCATCTTTTTATGGAAGCACATTCGAATAAACTCGGAAATGTGAACGATAATTCTGTGACAATTTCAGTATAGATTCGTTTTCGGAAAGCTCCAACACAATCTGTTATAAGACAATCATCATTTTATGCAAGCACATTCGAATAACCTCGGAAATGTGAACGATAATTCGTGACAATTTCAGTATAGATTCGTTTTCGGAAAGCTCCAATGCAATCTGTTATAAGTCAATCATCATTTTATGCAAGCACATTCGAATAACCTCGGTAATGTGAACGATAATTCGTGACAATTTCAGTATAGATTTGTTTTCGGAAAGCTCCAACGTAATCTGTTATAAGACAATCATCTTTTTATGCAAGCTCATTCGAATAACCTCGGAAATGTGAACGATAATTCGTGACAATTTCAGTATAGATTCGTTTTCGGAAAGCTCCAATGCAATCTGTTATAAGTCAATCATCTTTTTATGCAAGCTCATTTGAATTACCTCGGAAATGTGAGCGATTATTTGTGAGAATTTCAGTATAAATTGGTTTTCGGAAAGCTCCAATGCAATCTGTTAAAAGTCAATCATTTTTTTTGCAAGCTCATTCGAAATACCTCAGAAATGTGAGAGAATTTTCGTGAAAATTTCAATATAGATTCGTTTTCGTAAAGCTCCAACGGAATCTGTTATAAGACAATCATCTCTTTATGCAAGCTCATTCGAATTACCTCGGAAATGTCAGCGATTATTCGTGACAATTTAAGTATAGATTCGTTTTCGGAAAGCTCCAATGCAATCTGTTATAAGACAATCATTTTTTATGCAGGCGCATTCGAATTACCTCGAAAATGTGAGCGATTTTTCGTGACAATTTCGGTATATCTTCGTTTTTGGTAAGCTCCAATGCAATTTGTTATAAGTCAATCATCTTTTTATGCAAGCACATTCGAATAACCTCGGAAATCTGAACGATAATTCGTGACAATTTCAGTATAGATTCGTTTTCGGAAAGCTCCAACGCAATCTGTTATAAGACAATCATCTTTTTATGCAAGCTCATTCGAATTACCTCGGAAATGTGAGCGATTATTCGTGACAATTTCAGTGTAGATTCGTTTTCGGAAAGCTCCAATGCAATCTGTTATAAGTCAATCATCTTTTTATGCAAGCACATTCGAATAACCTCGGAAATGTGAACGATAATTCGTGACAATTTCAGTATAGATTCGTTTTCGGAAAGCTCCAACACAATCTGTTTTAAGACAATCATCTTTTTATGCAAGCACATTCGAATAACCTCGGAATTGTGAACGATAATTTGTGACAATTTCAGTATAGATTCGTATTCAGAAAGCTCCAACGCAATCTGTTATAAGACAATCATCTTTTTATGGAAGCACTTCGAATAAACTCCGAAATGTGAACGATAATTCGTGACAATTTCAGTATAGATTCGTTTTCGGAAAGCTCCAACACAATCTGTTATAAGACAATCATCTTTTTATGCAAGCACATTCGAATAACCTCGGAAATGTGAACGATAATTTGTGACAATTTCAGTATAGATTCGTTTTCGGAAAGCTCCAATGCAATCTGTTATAAGTCAATCATCATTTTATGCAAGCACATTCGAATAACCTCGGAAATGTGAACGATAATTCGTGACAATTTCAGTATAGATTTGTTTTCGGAAAGCTCCAACGTAATCTGTTATAAGACAATCATCTTTTTATGCAAGCTCATTCGAATAACCTCGGAAATGTGAACGATAATTCGTGACAATTTCAGTATAGATTCGTTTTCGGAAAGCTCCAATGCAATCTGTTATAAGTCAATCATCTTTTTATGCAAGCTCATTTGAATTACCTCGGAAATGTGAGCGATTATTTGTGAGAATTTCAGTATAAATTCGTTTTCTGAAAGCTCCAATGCAATCTGTTATAAGTCAATCATTTTTTTTGCAAGCTCATTCGAAATACCTCAGAAATGTGAGAGAATTTTCGTGTTAATTTCAATATAGATTCGTTTTCGTAAAGCTCCAACGGAATCTGTTAGAAGACAGCCATTTTTTATGCAAGCACATTCGAATAACCTCGGAAATGTGAACGATAATTCATGACAATTTCAGTATATATCCGTTTTCGGAAAGCTGCAATGCAATCTGTTATAAGACAATCATCTTATTATGCAAGCTCATTCGAATTACCTCGGAAATGTCAGCGATTATTCGTGACAATTTCAGTGTAGATTCGTTTTCGGAAAGCTCCAATGCAAACTGTTATAAGTCAATCATCTTTTTATGCAAACTCATTCGAATTACCTCGGAAATGTGAGCAATTATTCGTGAGAAATTCAATATAGATTAGTTTTCGGAAAGCTCCACCGCAATGAGTTTAAGACAATCATCTTTTTATGCAAGCTTATTCGAATTACCTCGGAAATGTGAGCGATAATTCGTGAGAATTTCAATATAGATTCGTTTTCGGAAAGCTCCAATGCAATCTGATATAAGTCAATCATCTTTTTATACTTTACTTACTTTACTGCGGCTGACTCCTTTTGGAGGATAAGCCGACTCCAATTTCATGGAGTTTCTTGGGAATTTGGTACAAGTGGTGTCCTCTCACCACTCGGCATTTTGATCGAGGACGCACCTCTAGCCTTTGCACATCCAAGCGCAGTCTGCAAGGCAGCAGTAAGTTGCATGGTTGCCGGTGGCTGTTGAGAGCTCATTCGCCATTCGGAAGTACGGGGTACTGTCCAGGAGTCCATGTAATCCTGTGGCTGTTGAACCCTTTTGTGGCGGGGAACACACGCCGAGTCATGGTGCCGTCGTCGGGCTCATGTGGTATTTTATAGGAGATCCGATTGCCAGTCGGAAATCCACCACGCCCTGGTGACACCACCACCATAGCCCTGTTAGCCCATGTACGATCGGCCATCGAGACATGGTTGACACCGTCGTACCACGTTGAGGAGTGGATAGACATTTTATGCAAGAACATTCGAAAAACCTCGGAAATGTGAGCGATAATTCGTGACAATTTCAGTAAAGATTCGTTTTCAGAAAGCTCCAATGCAATGTGTTTTAAGACAATCATCTGTTTATGCAAGCTTATTCGAATTACCTGGGAAATGTGAGCGATTTTTAGTGAGAATTTCAATATTGATTCGTTTTCGGAAAGCTCCAATGCAATCTGTTATAAGTCAATAATCTTTTTATGCAAGCACATTCGAATTACCTCGGAAATGTGAGCGAATATTCGTGAAAATTTCAGTTTAGATTCGTTTTCAGAAAGCTCCAATGCAATCTGTTATAAGTCAAACATCTTTTTATGCAAGCGCATTCGAATAACCTCGGAAATGTGAGCGATAATTCGTTACAATTTCAGTATAGATTCGTTTTCAGAAAGCTCCAATGCAATATGTTATAAGACAGCCATCTTTTTATGCAAGCACATTCGAATAACCTCGGAAATGTGAACGATAATTCATGACAATTTCAGAATATATCCGTTTTCGGAAAGCTGCAATGCAATCTGTTATAAGACAATCATCTTTTTATGCAAGCTCATTCGAATTACCTCGGAAATATCAGCGATTATTCGTGACAATTTCAGTGTAGATTCGTTTTCGGAAAGCTCCAATGCAATCTGTTATAAGTCAATCATCTTTTTATGCAAGCTCATTCGAATTACCTCGGAAATGTGAGCAATTATTCGTGATTCAATATGATTGGATTTTCGACTCCACCGCAATGTTTGAACAATCATCTTTTATGCAACTTGTTCAATTACTCGATGTGAGCGAATATTTGTGAAATTTCAGTTTGAATTCGTTCGAAAGCTCCAATGCAATCTGGTATAAGTCGTATCTTCTTATACTTTACTTACTACTGCAGCTGACTCCTTTGGAGGATAAGCCGACTCAAACTATGGAGTTTCTTGGGAATTTGGTACAAGTGGTGTCCCCTCACCACTCGGCATTTTGATCGAGGACGCACCTCTAGCCTTTGCACATCCAAGCGCAGTCTGCAAGGCAGCAGTAAGTTGCATGGTTTCCAGTGGCTGTTGAGAGCTTATTCGCCATTCGGTAGTACGGGGTACTGTCCAGGAGTCCATGTAATCCTGTAGCTGTTGAACCCTTTTGTGGCGGGAACACACGCCGAGTCATGGTGCCGTCGTCGGGCTCATGTGGTATTTTATAGGAGATCCGATTGCCGGTCGAAAATCCACCACGCCCTGGTGACACCACCGCCATAGCCCCGTTAGCCCATGTACGATCGGCCATCGAGACATGGTTGACACCGTCGTACCACGTTGAGGAGGGGATGGACATTTTATGCAAGAACATTCGAAAAACCTCGAAAATGTGAGCGATAATTCGTGACAATTTCAGTAGAGATTCGTTTACGGAAAGCTCCAATGCAATATGTTATAAGTCAATCATCTTTTTATGCAAGCACATTCGAATAACCTCGGAAATGTGAACGATAATTTGTGACAATTTCAGTAGAGATTAGTTTTCAGAAAGCTCCACTGCAATGTGTTTTAAGACAATCATCTTTTTATGCAAGCTTATTCGAATTACCTGGGAAATGTGAGCGATTATTAGTGAGAATTTCAATATTGATTCGTTTTCGGAAAGCTCCAATGCAATCTGTTATAAGTCAATAATATTTTTATGCAAGCACATTCGAATAACCTCGGAAATGTGAGCGAATATTCGTGAAAATTTCAGTTTAGATTCGGTTTCAGAAAGCTCCAATGCAATCTGTTATAAGTCAAACATCTTTTTATGCAAGCGCATTCGAATAACCTCGGAAATGTGAGCGATAATTCGTGACAATTTCAGTATAGATTCGTTTTCGGAAAGCTCCAATGCAATCTGTTATAAGTCAATCATCTTTTTATGCAAGCAAATTCGAATAACTTTGGAAATGTGAACGATAATTCGTGACAATTTCAGTATATATCCGTTTTCGGAAATCTGCAATGCAATCTGTTATAAGACAATCATCTTTTTATGCAAGCTCATTCGAATTACCTCTGAAATGTCAGCGATTATTCGTGACAATTTCAGTGAAGATTCATTTTCGGAAAGCTCCAATGCAATCTGTTATATGTCAATCATCTTTTTATGCAAGCTCATTCGAATTACCTCGGAAATGTGAGCAATTATTCGTGAGAAATTCAATATAGATTAGTTTTCGGAAAGCTCCACCGCAATGTGTTGTCTTTTTATGCAAACATTCGAATTGCGAATGTGACGATGAATTTGAATTCAATATGGGTCGTTTCGAGCTCGAATGCAATCTGTTATAGTCAATCATCTTTTTTATGCGTACTACTGCGTGACTCCTTTTGGAGGATGACTCGAATCATAGGTTCTTGGGAATTTGGTACAAGTGGTGTCCCCTCACCACTCGGCTTTTTGATCGAGGACGCACCTCTAGCCTTTGCACATCCAAGCGCAGTCTGCAAGGCAGCAGTAAGTTGCATGGTTGCCGGTGGCTGTTCAGAACTCATTCGCCATTCGGAAGTACGAGGTACTGTCCAGGAGTCCATGTAATCCTGTGGCTGTTGAACCCTTTTGTGGCGGGGAACACGCCGAGTCATGGTGCCGTCGTCGGGCTCATGTGGTATTTTATAGGAGATCCGATTGCCGGTCGGAAATCCACCACGCCCTGGTGACACCACCGCCATATCCCCGTTAGCCCATGTACGATCGGCCATCGAGACATGGTTGACACCGTCGTACCACGTTGAGGAGGATGGACATTTTAGAACATTCGAAACCTCGAAAATGAGCGATAATTGTGACATTCAATTAGAATTCGTTTACGAAACTCCAATGCAATATGTTATAAGTCAATCATCTTTTATACATTCGAACTCGAATGAACGATAATTTGTGACAATTTCAGTAGAATTGGATTTCAAGCTCCACTGCAATGTGTTTAAGACAATCTTTTGTCGTATTCGAATTACCTGAATGTGAGCGATTGTGGTGAGAATTTCAATATTGATTCGTTTTCGGAAAGCTCCAATGCAATCTGTTATAAGTCAATAATCTTTTTATGCAAGCACATTCGAATAACCTCGGAAATGTGAGCGAATTTTCGTGAAAATTTCAGTTTAGATTCGTTTTCAGAAAGCTCCAATGCAATCTGTTATAAGTCAAACATCTTTTTGTGCAAGCTCATTCGAATAACCTCGGAAATGTGAGCGATTATTTGTGAGAATTTCAGTATAAATTCGTTTTCGGAAAGCTCCAATGCAATCTGTTATGAGTCAATCATTTTTTTTGCAAGCTCATTCGAAATACCTCGGAAATGTGAGAGAATTTTCGTGATAATTTCGATATAGATTCATTTTCGGAAAGCTCCAACGAAATCTGTTATGAGACAGCCATCTTTTTATAAAAGCACATTCGAATAACCTCGGAAATGTGAACGATAATTCATGACAATTTCAGTATAGATCCGTTTTCGGAAATCTCCAATGCAATCTGTTATAAGTCAATCATCTTTTTATGCAAGCGCATTCGAATAACCTCGGAAATGTGAGCGAAAATTCGTGACAATTTCAGTTTAGATTCGTTTTCGGAAAGCTCCAATGCAATCTGTTATAAGTCAATCATCTTTTTATGCAAGCAAATTCGAATAACCTCGGAAATGTGAACGATAATTCGTGACAATTTCAGTATAGATTCGTTTTCGGAAAGCTCCAATGCAATCTGTTATAAGTCAATCATCTTTTTATGCAAGCTCATTCGAATTACCTCGGAAATGTGAGGGATTATTTGTGTGAATTTCAGTATAAATTCGTTTGCGGAAAGCTCCAATGCAATCTGTTTTAAGTCAATCATTTTTTTTGCAAGCTCATTTGAAATACCTCGGAAATGTTAGAGAATTTTCGTGATAATTTCAATATAGATTCGTTTTCGGAAAGCTCCAATGCAATCTGTTATGAGACAGCGATTTTTTATGCAAGCACATTCGAATAACCTCGGAAATGTGAACAATAATTCATGACAATTTCAGTATAGATCCGTTTTCGGAAAACTGCAATGCAATCTGTTATAAGACAATCATTTTTTCATGCAAGCCCATTCGAATTACCTCGGAAATATGAGCGATTTTTCGTGACAATTTCGGTATATCTTCGTTTTCGGAAAGCTCCAATGCAATCTGTTATAAGATAACCATCTATTTATGGAAGCCTATTCGAATAACCTCGGAAATGTGAACGATGGTTCGTGTCAATTTCAGTATAGATTCGTTTTCGGAAACCTCCAACGCAATCTTTTTTAAAACAATCGTCTTTTATGCAAGCTCATTCAAATTACCTCGGAAAGTTGAGCGATTATTCGTGACAATTTAAGTGTGGATTCGTTTTCGGATAACTCCAACGCAATCTGTCAAAAGACAATCATCTTTTTATGCAAGCACATTCGAATTACCTCAGAAATGTGAGCGATTATTCGTGACAGTTTCAGTATAGATTCGTTTTCGGAAAGCTCGAGTGCAATCTGTCAAAAGACAATCATCTTTTTATGTAAGCACATTCGAATAACTTTGGAAATGTGAACGATAATTCGTGACAATTTCATTATAGATTCGTTTTCGGAAGGCTCCAACGCAATCTTTTATAAGACAATCATCTTTTTGTGCAAGTACATTAGAATTACCTATGAAATCTGAGCCATTATTGATAGATGGTAATATATTTAGATAATCCTATATACAATTAAGAGTTTGTTAAATATAAGGCATATCCATTTTTGGTTGGTTTCGCTTGATGAATGCATCAAAAACGACTTTTAAAAATACCGTTTTTACCAATCATCTAATCGTAATGCATTCTGTTATTTAAAAAATCTATATAATATTCTAAATCATCCGTTTTAACTTCGGAAAATTGAGTTTCTATCGGTACATGAAATTGAATTGTAAAAATCATTTCTCCAATTCAGCATATTATCACAGATTATACATAAGAAAATGAGCGTTTTCGCATTATAACTATAGCAATAATGCAATATTCTAAGAGATATTCTTAAATATATGCATAAAATTCTGAATTAACCTAGGAAATTTTAACTATTTTTGAAGATATGTAATTAAATTAAATAACCTTGTATTAATTTGAACGTCTGATCACGACTAGTAATAACAATTCAAGCTTGTTTGCATTTGAGTACTTCACAAAAGCATTTTGTTATTAAACATCGTACAATTTATGCGTAATGATTCGAGATAACCTCAAAAAATTGAGCCATTAAAGAGCAATCTTAATTGATTGATTAATTCAGTATTTAATTGAGCATTCATTCATGATAACCATATCAAACTCAAATTCTTTCCGTTTTTAATAAAGCGCCAACTTATTCTCTCAGAAGCGTGTCCTCGTTTTACGCATAATCATTCGTATTACCTAAGAAATTTTAACAATTATTGAACAATAGTAATAGATTTAAATTTTCTTCCATGCAGTTTCGAGTTTGACCACATGTATTCATATCAATTTGAGCTACTTTTTGTTATTTGAAGGTGACAGAGCGTTTGCTTAATCAACAGTCTAAAACTTAACAAAATCATTCGAATTACCTGGGAAATTGGAGCCATTATTGAGCAATACATATAGATTTCAAATATACCATCTGCAATTCTGACTTTGATGACGTATAGACTTATCAAATTTAATTTGATTGCATCGAAGTGAACCACCAAAGCATTCTGTTCTAAGACGATCTAAGACATTTGCACAATCATCCGACTGAACCACGAAATTTGAGCCACTTTGAAAAAAAATTACTAAATTTGTTTACTCAGTCTCCAGTTGAGCGTTCGGTCACCATTAGTGATCTGTATATTAGTTTTGTTGCATATGAGAAAATCAGAAGGGCAATACTTTGAATGCCAATGTTCCCTTTTATCTTATTTTCTTAAATAAAATAGGAAATATCAGCCGATTTTAACAATGATTTTGTAAAATCCTATCTACAATTGACAGTTTAATCATGGATGGGGTTTATTTAGTAAAGCTCCGACGTGCACCCTCCGAGATAATTTTAATTTTTTTGCATAATCTTCTGAATTTAACTAAGAAAGTTGAGTCGTTATTGTGCTTTAGTAATAACTTTCAATAATCTTTGCCGTAATTGAGCGTTGAGACACAATTTAACATGTCAATTTTTTTGCATATGAAAACGCACCTAATCATTCCGATTTGTACATAACCAACCGAAAAAACATCGTGTATTAGACCTATTTTTGAAAAATAGTTGTTTATTTCAGAAACTTTCCTATAATTGTACGTTTCATCAAAATTCGTCATATTAATTTAAATTTGGTTGCATTTTATGGAAATAGCAACGCAGTCTTCTATAACGACTGTTAATTTAATGCACAATAATTAGATTGAGAAGTGAAATTTTAAGTTTTTATTGAATAGTGGTAATTAATGAAATAAAACTGTTTTAGGAAAGCACCAAAGCAATCTGTTATAGGATAGTCTGTATTTTATGTATAATTATTCGTATTACCTCGGAAATTTGAGTCAATGGTAATTGGTTTCAATGTTCCTTTAAGCAGTCGTACGTTTGATTGATAAATGTCATATCAATTTGTGTTTTATTGCGTTTCAGAAAAATGCTTAAGCGTTTCCTTATAAGATAGTCTTCTATTTGAAAAAAATTATCGAAATTAACCTCCGCAATGTGAGCCTCTATTGAGCAGTGAAATTGATTACAATAATCCTGCCTACAATTTTGCGTTCGATGATGTTTAGTCATATTGATTCTTGTTTTGATGCGTTTAGGATAACATCAACGCATCTTGTTATATGACCGTCTAAAATTCCTGCACAATTTTCCGAAATAAATTTGGTTAATTTAGACTTGATTGAACAACGGTAAATGTGTTTAAAATTACTTTCCACGATACAGCGTTTTTTCATGATAAGGTATATAAACATTATTTTTTGCGTAACGAAATAGCACCAATAGATACTTGTAAATGCCAGTCTTCAAATCATTCATCTTAACCTAGGAAAATTGAGCCATTATTGAACAATGTTAATTGGTTTAAATAACCTGTAACTTCTCAGATTAATTCGCCGACATATTGACTAAATGAAATTCAAATTTCTTTACGCGGTAATAATTGGACCAACGAAATTTGTCGTTAACCAATGGCGTGCGACCTTGCGCCTGCACACGTATATAAGCACGGTGCATTTATCATGCAACACACGAATGACACTTTCGCTCTGCTAACCCCGTGTGATTGCTGTCGCTCACTCTAATTTACTGTTTACCTGCGCTGACTTCTGGACTTGCGTTCACCACGCTGTGTCATCGCGTCACGTGGACTTCATTCACGCTAAACTTCTTGTTGCTGCAAAACTAGTCATACGTAATCGATAATCTATTAATCTGATTTCTACGTTTACCAGCCACCACGGTGTTGCCGCAGATCTTTAACAGGACAATTATGAGCCTTTGAACAGCAAGTCTTCTCACTGGTTTCGACAACTCTAATTATCCCGGTGCATCCACACGAAAGAACACCAGCCAATCAGTCAGAGCCGGTCTCAAGTGTTCAGAAGTACTTCTAGATACTGTGACACTCCCTAACTTTCTCGTCATTTGCCTGAGAACACAAATTCTGCCCTGATAAGGGCCACCGACGGTAACAATCTCTCATTATCTGCAGCTTGTTTACTATTTTGTTACATCGCAATGCATTTGCTTGCAGCCATGGCATTTACAAATCCTTTGCGCAAAAATTCTTTCTCACTGCGAACAAACAAGATAACCCTACTGATTTGGTTGATGAAACGAAACTTTATTCAAAGTATGAAGGATTACCAGAACTACATAAATGTTTGTCCCGGTGGTCATTGTCAGACAATGAACCATATAATTCATCTAGCTTCTATTGGAAGGTCTTCAAAGGAGGTAACAACGATAAAACAACTGAGCAAATGATTGACATAATACATCTATAAACCATCTTCCATTACAAATTTTTGACAGACTCCTTGCCAAATCTATTGGGTTTTAAATTTCACAAGTTATTAATAGTATATTTACAGCAAATATTCCTGCGAGATTAAGAGTTTTTTGGACCTACATGACACGTTGGAATTAGAGGAGCAAAAGAAGCTCGAAGGATAAGATAAAGTGTACCGACAAAAGGAACCGAAATTGTTTGCCATAAAAAAACTCAAGAAAAAATACTCCGACTAATCTAAATTAAGACAGAGAATGCACCAATTGCCCTACGACGAGATTTTTGTTTGGCGAAACACAAGGTCGTAAGTTCATGCAGAAGTTGGTCACATTCTCGTGGTCAGCGGACGGATACCATGCTCCAAGGAGGCGAATCGCATAGCGGTGTTCAAGCACCACGCGAGTGGTGCATTTCGCATCGTTGGTATGCCGAGTTTGAGAATATCAAAGGGAAGGACGACTATTTAACCTGTTTCGGTGGTCTTCAATGGAAATGTAGCTCTTGTTACGTAGCTAGGAGTAACGCTCCGGAAAATATTTCAGCCTCCACCAGTAGGAGCCGTTCGAGAGTTGTTCATGAAAGGCTTCAATGAATGCCTATCGGAGGTATCCTGAAATCATCGACGTTAGGTTCGACGGCTTTGATGGAATATACGGGCATTGGTACATGTGGTAAACTTGTTATATTTGGTTTTGTAGGAGATCACGAGAAAGATGCTAGTTTTAACCGCTACCAGTCTGACAGAATGGATGAAACAAGGGGTTTTAAATATTTAATAGACAAGGATGCCGCGGTGAGCATTGTCGAACCCGATCGGGAAATGGATTGTTCCGCATTCTAATATCTACTAAAGGACGCGAACGTAAGTACAATACTCGTAAATAACATCGAAGAATTGCCGGTGAATTCACGGCAACAACCAAACACCAAATCGAGTTTAATAGCACCATTACTCTGTTCGCTTTAGGCTCAAATATTAGCGGAGCATAAGCAACAGGTCGCTATCAATAAATTTAAATGATAATGAAAAAGGGAATTTGTAAGCTTTCAAATTCTATCTTTTTGTCTCCAATAATGATAGTTCCATAACCTGAACCGAGAAAATAATGGGCTATTCGTACACATTGACAGTTGAAATCGGTAAAGAAATGTGATTCGTATGCTCTACCATTTCAAGTATTTCTGCTTAGAGATATAATAGGTTATGAGGTTTACACCAGTTTAGATTTGCAGAAAGTTTACTATTAAGTACCTATGGAAGTAGAGTACACACCACTCACGGAAGTACGATTTCCAAGAGGAAGATCGCATGAGTTCTTATGCATTCCATTCGGATTAAATAATGCAAGTCCGACATTCCATCGTCTGGTGAAGGAAATACTTGAGGATATTCCTATCGCTCAAGTGTACATATACGACAACATTATATGTAATCAATCTCGAAAAATTAACCGGATGCACTTGGGCATTGTGTTATCAACGCTGGTTTAATATGGATTGGTTGCCAAACCAGAGAAGAGCAATGTTGTTTGCTCAACCTTAAAATTTCTTGGACATTCCACTTCCAAAGAGAGAATTAAACATTTGTAAGATACGGTCTAGACGGAACGCGAATATGTACACCGATTGCGTAGATTTTTGGGAATGGTAAGTTGTTATCGTCTTATTCTACCGGATTAAGCTGGAATTTTGGAATCAGTAACTCGGCATTTGGTACATAGAACGATAATGTTCCAGACATCCTAGATAACCTATTGTAGCCAAGAAGACAGGAAAAAAATTCAGATAGCCAAATATCCATTGCAAGAAATAATTACATTAGCACCAATTCATAGGACTAAGCTGCTTGATTCGGTCACAGATCCATCCGATGTAGATATAATGGCAGGGCGACATCAAAAATAAAAAAAGTATCGTCAAACCGATAAGGTTTTATAGTAGGAATATCCAGGATCGTGAAAATATATGACATGTTTGGGAGGGAGTTTCTTACGAGCTATGTCGCAATGTTGCAATTCGAACACTACTTGGACGGACATCAGTTCCAGATGTTGACTTATCATAAACTGTCAATAAGCATCCTAGGTAAAATCGAAATTCTCGACTATTCCGGCAGGTGAATTCACAAATTATGCACAGACATCTGAATTAGATTCGGAAATTAAAATCATTATTGAAAAATGATGATTGGTTTCAATAATCCTGTCTACAATTGGGCGTTGGATTAAAATTTCCGACCAATTTTATTTCATTAATTTATTAGGAATGTACCAATGCTTTCTTTTAACTATTTGTCTTCCATTTGTGTATTTCGTTAGAATTTACCTAAAAATTGTGCCATTTGTTCTTAAATTTTTTTTCTGTAAAGCTGTTAACAATTGAGGGGTTGATAAAGATTTATTAAAACAATTTTAACTTGGTGGCGTATTAGGAAGTCATCTGCGCATTGTGTTATATAAAAATCTTCAATTTACGCATAAACATCCGAGTTAACCGTGGACGAATGTGCCATTGTTGAAAATCAATAAACTATTTGAATAATCCTGTATTCCGTAGAAAATTTGATTAAACCAATATGACTTTTGCTGTGTTTTAGGAAAAACGCCAACGCATTCTCTTATATGACAGACTTTAATTTATGACTTATCAGCCAAATTAACCTCGATATTTTGAGTCATTATTGAACTTTGATAAATGACTTCATTACTTTGAACAGTCTAGCGTCGAAGGAAAGCACTGACACAATATCATTGAAGAAATTCTTACATTTAAGTATAATCTTCCTACCTAAACTCGGAAAATTGAACTAAAATCGCTAAATTGATTAATGATTTCATTAATCCGGTCTAAAATTGTGGGCTTTAACAACAAAAGTCATACCAATTTATGTATGAATGCATTTTTGGGAAAGCACCAATGAGTTTTGTTATAAGTCAATCTTAAATTTATCTAAAATCAATGGAATAAGCGTCGGAAACTTGATCCATTATTGAACAATTGTAAACCATTTCATTAATCTTGCCTAAAATTAAGCGTTTGGGCGTGATTGGTCATATTAATTCAAATTAGGATTCGTTTTTGGCAA
This sequence comes from Eudiplozoon nipponicum, assembly GCA_029291075.1. Lineage (NCBI taxonomy): Eukaryota > Metazoa > Platyhelminthes > Monogenea > Mazocraeidea > Diplozoidae > Eudiplozoon > Eudiplozoon nipponicum. The sequence continues at coordinate 57,110 of JAQBSW010000890.1, read as the reverse complement.
GCACCAGAACATTCTTTTTCTGAAGCATTCTAATTTCACTGAATCATAATTATTTTCATCGGAAAGTTGAGAAATGATTAAACTCTGCCAAACGATTTCAATATTCTTGTCAATAATAGAGATTTATTGAATATTATTTGTATCTGTTTAAGTTTGCTTGTGTTTAAGGGTAGCGTTATGCCATTCTGTCACAGAACAACCTTTCATTTATGCGTAATCATCTAAATAAACCTAAATAATTTGAGCCGTTACTAAACAAAGGTAATTGATGTCAATTAATCTGTCTAATTTTGACCCTTTGAACAGGAATAAACATTTAAATTTTAGTTTGGTTGCTTTTAGGAAATCACGAAGGCAATATTTTATAAGATCATCTTCATTTTAAGCATAAACTTCCAAATTTAGCACGGAACAATTTTTAAATTACGGTTAGTGATTTCATTATTTCTTTATTTATTTTAGCGATTGATGAATATATGTCATTTCTCATTCGGTTTATATGCGTTGTCTGAAGGCACCAATGCATTCTCTTATCAGAAGGTCTTGAAAGTATTCTAATTTTATAAGAATCAACCTCCAAAATTTGAGCTAATATTGAACAATGTTAAGTAATGTTAATGATCCTGTACAGATTTCTGTGTTTGATCACTATATGTCATTCTCATTTCAGTTTGGTTTCGTTTTAGGAATGCACTGACGTATTTCCTTATAAGACAATCCTCCTTTTATGTATAAGCATCTCAATTAAGCACAGAAGTTTGATCAATTGTTGAATGATGGTTCCTGATGTCACTATTCCTGCATGTATTTGAAAGTTTGAAAAAAAATTTTCATATCAATTTGTATTTACATGCATTTTCACAGAGTGCCAATGCATTCACTTTTGAAACATTATTTAAATTATGCAAATTTATCCAAAATAACTTCGGAAAATTGAGTCATTATCAGACGATAGTAAAAAAGTTAAATAACATATTCTGTAATTGCGCGTTTGTTTGCAGTTCATCATATCGAAAATAGTTTGGTTTTGTTTTAAAAAAGTAATAACAAAATCTGTTTTAAGACAGTCTTCGATTTATGCATGTTCATTCAAATTAACCTTGTAAATTAAAGCGATTATTGATAATTGTTTATTCATTTCAACAGTATTGTCTACAATAGAGTGTTGAATCAAGATTGGTCATATCAATTTTAGTTTAGTTGCGTATTAGAAAAGCACTAGTGTAACGCGTGGCTCCGCGTTACAACCCAACGAGTATCAATTTCATCAGATCCGGTTTTCCTTGAGGTCACATATGCTAATTCTGGTTTTACACAATATTTCTGCTCAGTGTGATTTTAGAAAAAAAATCTCTGTTACTTTCAAGCTGTTTTAATTGAGATTTCTTGAACTGCAATTTTAATTGTAATTAGTAGGTTTTTTTAATAATAATACACACCCGCGCGTAAAACGCTGGTAACATGCAATGGATTTATGTTTCATAACACTCAAAACCAGGATTTATATTTTGTATGTTTTTATCTGTTTTTACCAGAAAAGAAACTACACTATTAAAACATTCTGGATTTATTTATTGTATTTATTTTGACTTGGTTTTTGTGCCTAGATATTAACTTTGTGTTAACAAAATTTTATTTTGTTATCGTCTAGAGCACGGTCAATTTTGACTAACATTAAATTTTGATTTAGTTTGTGACATTGTTCAATCGACTTAGCCTTCGTCCATCACGACACTGGGATCTGTAGCGAGACACACGAAATCCATTTCTTCCGACATCAGCTACCAGGCATATGTAGGAATAAAATAGCATTGCTAAATAAAAAGCTACCTCGCAAAACCTATTTCATAAATTGTAATACCTCCTACATAGTTATGAGAACCTTCAATTTATGCAGAATCATTCCAATAAGCCTCGAAAGTTTGAGTCATTATTAAACAAAGGTAATTGATGTCAATAATCAAGTGTAAATTTGAGCGTTTAATCAAGATATGTCATAACCAATCTAGGTTTTTTGCATTTTAAGATAGCACCAATGCATCCCTTTAATTGCCAGTCTTCTGTTTATGCGGAGTCATCCGAATTACACTCTGAAATATTTGCAATTATTGAAAAATGCTAAATTATTTCGATAACTATTCATAAAAATAGGCTTTTTTCACAATTAGACACATCAATTACGGTTTGGTTGAAGAAATCAGCGAATTCGCTCAAAGAACCATCTGCAATCTATACATAAACATCGGAATTTATCTCTGATAAATGGGCAGTTATTGAGCACTGGTAAATGATTTTAAGATACTTATATACATTTAATAGTTTAATAATATCAATTTGAGATTTGCTGCGTTTAAGGAATGCGCCCACGCATTCTTTTATAAGACAGACTATTGTAACGGCTCAAAACAATTCGCCGACATATTGCATAAATGAAATTCAAATTAATTTTACGAGATATCAATGAAGAACAAGAGAAAGTTGCCGTTAACCAATGGCGTGCGAACTTTCGTTTTCAAAACTATTTAAGTACGGTGTATTTAGAATGCTAGTCAGTTGTCGCGTTTACCTTCTGCTGTGCGTTACGTGTGCGTGTTGTCTGCTACCGTCACCTACGCTGATTTTTGGACTTGCCTCACACACATTGGCAACTTCAGTCAAGCCAATCTTGTTGCTGCATATCTAGTGAGACGGAGCAATATCTACATTTGATCCCTTCAGTGTGTCGGTTACTGCAGATCCTTAACGAGTTTACTCAGCTAATTATTCAACGCGGATGTCAACGCAACAACAGAAAGAACAACAACCCAGTCAACCCGAGCTGGTCTCAAGTGTCTAGGAGCATTTCTAGACACTGCTACACTAACTTACTTTTTCGGTATTTTCCGGAGAACGCGAAAATCGGCCTTAATAATGGCCCTCAGACATTTCTAACTCAGCTATCCTTGGCTCCTAACTGACTTTGTAACGTCGTTCGGTATTTACTTGAAGCTGGGCCGTTTACACTATGCTTTATGCTCAATCATTCGAATTAACCACGCCAATTTGAGCCATTATCATTGGAATAAACCAATGAAAGTAATACAGTTAATGAATAATGTTGTTTTATTTAAAAAAAATATAGTCTAAAATTGTGCGATTGATCAAGGTTATTCATATCAATCAGAGTTTAGTATCATTTTGGGAAAGCTCCAACGGTTTCTTTTAAATCTGCCTACAATTTCTACGTAATTATCCTAATTAAGCTTGGAAATTTGTACAATTGTTGAACAAAATTAGTAAATTCCAATAATACACTGATCTATTGAAAGTTTGATCACGATATGTGTTAACAATTCTAGTTTGGTTGAGGAATATGACAGCACTAGCCAATTATTTTATTATAAATTTCTTCAATTTTACTTTAATCGTCTGAGTTGATCTGGAACAAATTGGCAATTATTGAACTAATGTAGCTAATTTAAATATTTTTGCAAGAAATTTTGTTATAAAACTGTCTTAAATATATGCCAGATAATCCAAAATAACCTCAGGAATTATCGAAATATTATAATTATCTTGTCTAAAATTAAACGTTTAAGCAAGATAAGATATACCAATTCTAGATTAGTTGCGTTATCGACAAGCACCGAAGGATGCATTCGTAAGACAATATTGAAATAATACGAAATCTTCTAAGTAACCGCGAAACATTGATCTATATATGGAAAATTATTTAATGATATATTGATCCTGTCTACAATTGCAAGTTTGATTATAATGCGTATAAGAAAGCATTACTTCACACTTTTATGTCATCATACTATTTAACTCAGGAAAATTAAGCCATTATTTTACAATGCGTATTTACTTTATTAATCCTTTCCATAAATGTGAGTTTGATCAATATATGCCAATTTGTGTTGGGATACGTTTTAGAAAAGCGAAAATGCCTTATGTTATAAGATATACCTCAATTTCTACAGATTCAAGCGAATTTAAAGCGGAAATATGAGCCTTTATTAAACAGTTTTACTTGAATTCATTAATATTTTCTAGAGTTGTGCGCTTGATTACGTTTAATAATACAAATTTACGTGGTATTGCGTTTAACGAATGCAACGACTTTCTCTCTCTCTCGTTTATAAATATTTCTTATATTTTGGCATGACATTTCATAATAACCTAGGAAAATTGGGCCATATTTGCAAAGTAATTGTTACTGATTTTATAAATCCTGCCTGCAGTTAAGCGTTTGATCACAATAAGTGATAACAACTTATTTTTTCGTTGCGTTTTTAGATAAACTCTAACTAATTCTGTTATAAGACAATTTAACGTCTGAAATGTGAGCCATTTTTAAACAAATAAACTTGATTTTATTAATCATGGCTATAATTGAGCGTTTGATGTAGATTAGTCACATAATTTATAATTCGATTGCGTTGTACGTAAGCACCAACACATTGATTTATGCGTAATATGCCGATATTATACCGCACAATTGAAAACAATGGTTAAATATTCGATTATTCCTTTCTACAATTGAGTGTTATAAGACAAACTTAAATATATGAATAATCATCGGAATTAACGTCGGAAATTTGAACCATTTTTAAACAACGGTAAATAATTTCAATAATTCTGTCTACAATTAAGGACTTTATCATGGTAAATCATTTAAATTTTTGTTTGGTTACATTTTATACAAGCACCAATGCATGCTTTTATTAGATCTTAATCTATGTAGAACTGTCTCGATTAAATTCGGTGAATTTAACAGTACTTTTGATTATTAATTGATATGAATATACCTGTATGCGATCCAACGTTTTTTCAAGTTAAGTCATACTTCCTTGCATTTGGCAGGATTAGAAAGCGACAATTTAGTTTATTATAAGACCTTCATTGTTTTATCTAAAATTTTCCCAATTACCTCGGAAATTCTATAAACCTGTCCACAATTGTGCGGTTGATCATAATTTGTCATAACAATTACAGTTTTACCTTGAGAATTATTAAATAGCAAGCCCATTCTATTATACGACGTTATTCCATTAAAGCTTAATCCTCCATAGTACTAAGGAAAGTTGGGCCATCGTTGAACAATGGTTAATGATTTAAGTTCTATTGCATACAACTGTGCGTTTTAGCACAATTTGTCATATCGATTTTTATCTTATTTCGATATAGGAGTGCACCAACGAATTCTGGTATAAGATAGTCTTAAATTTGTTTATAAATATGTGAAGTAACCTTGGAAATTTAAGCCATAACTGATCCGTGGCGGTTTATTTCAATAATACTGTCTGTTATTGAGCGTTTGTTCACGATAAGTTATATCTATTTTAGTTTAACTGTGTTTTTGGAAAGTACTAACTCATTCTTTAGTTAGACAGTCTTTAATTTATGCATAATCTATCGAATGAATTTCGGAAATTCGAGTCAATATTGAACAATATTAATTTATTTTTAAAATGCTAAAGTTGAGCATTTCATTGCGATTATTCATTTCCATTCTTGTTTCGTTTTATAAAAGCAACAACGCATTCTGTTATAAGAGCCTTCAATTTATGCAGCAATATACTAATTGATTTAGGACAATTATGCCGTTACCGAATAACTCCTGTATAAATTTGAGAGTTTGATCATAATTAGTCGTGTCTATTTTTGAATGGTTACCTTTAAGAGAGCTCCATCGCATTAAGTCATAAAAAGGTTTTCAATTTATGCTTAATCATCCGGATTAAACTCGGATATTTGAGCCATAATGGAACAGTTGTAAATTACTTCAATACTGATGTTTACAATTTAGTCGTAACCATTTTGGTTTGTTTGCCCTTTAGTAGAGCACCAACTCATTCCATCCAAATTGATCACGAATATTTTATCTATTTCTGATAAATAATAATTGTGTTCAAGAGAGCTGTATACACTTTTTCTTTTCCTCCTAAATTCTTTCAGTTATCTTTTGTGTAATGATCTTACAATCGCACCATTTTGTTTTCACCTAGAATAGTCATTCATTTGAACACAATTGTATCAACTATTCTTACCTAAATGAGTCATTTAAAATTTTTGCAATTTTATTTTTTTACTATCTACAAAATAGCGTTTTACCATTATTAGATAACACATTTGTATTTAATTTGTGTCTTGAGAGAGCATCCATACAGAAATAAACTCGGAAAATTGAGCCTTTATTAAACAACTGTAATTGGTTTTAATGATAAGTTATAAAATTGAGAATTTTATTCAATATTGTAGAGTCACCATTTATTTGTTTTCATTTCATGATAGCATCAAATTTATTTTTCTTTCCACAAAATGGTGGGAATATAGAGTGGCCAATGACGACATTTTCAAACAACGCAAATTTTATTTCTTCATAATCTAGATGTTTAAGCGTAATTGCATTATATAATACTGTCTAGAATTAGGCGTTTGTCTTTGATTTGGTACATCAACTTAGTTTTTCACGATTTTTCGATTGTACCAAATCTTATTCGGCTTGAATATTATTCGATTTATACATTTTCGGCGGCAATTGATCAACGCAAATTGAGCCAAAGTTATACACTGATAATTTTATCATAATTTTTACGTTTGAGCGTAAGATCTTTCTATCTTAAATGGCTATTTAGCTCGTATTATTTTGTTAAAGCCCCGTTTCGTTCAAACTCCGAATGTTTTTCAACAGAAGAAAAAATCTCGTCGAATGAGATATTTTTTATATATTTCTAATTGAATTTTATAATCCTGCATACAATGTGGCATTGAATCCTGAATTGTGATATCGCTTATACGAAATTACCTACACATTCACTCACATAACAGTCTTCAATTCCACTATAATCATGTGACTATATCTTAGCCAAAAAACCAAAGTTTCAAAATGGTAATTTCTTCTAAAAATGATGTAAACTATTACGCATTATGTCCTAACAATTGCAGTAAATTTAATGTTTTTAGTTTTCGCTAACGTATAATCTTTACAGTTTAAAGATTTGACAAATTCAACCGAAAAATCTGAATTAATCTTAACCAAAATTTATGATTCTGTGTATATTTGAACGTTTGTAAATGCTATGAAACGCATCATTTTATATTTATATATTTCATTGTACCCTTTTTATGTGCAAAAACGAAAAGAAATTTTATCAGATATAAGAAAATTTTCTTTCGCATGGTCTTCTCAAATATCTACTCATGAACATGTCTTTATATATAAATTGGAAAGCAAAACAAGATAGAAATACGTGAACAAAGCGAGTGTGAAAAATAGAAACCAATCAAATTGCGTGCGTCACATCCAGTTCAAACTCAATGCTTGTACGTGCTTCTTCTGCTTACATAAATCCGGCTGCAATTTGTTTATCCATAAGGCTTCGTATGTGGCTAGCTCCCTTTTGTTTTTGCATTTAGTAATTACTTTGAATGCTACGTCTGGAGAACATACGTGCGTTGTTTCGATGATGTGTTGCGCAATAGCAGACGTGTATTCACCATTTGATTTAAAACAGGCGTTCAAGTTGCAATGTTCTCTCATTCGAGTAATTAACCGTCTGGTCGATCGGCCTACGTAAGTTGATCGACAACTTGCGCATGTATATTGGTAAATAATATTTGATATCGACATTAACGGCTGTTTCTCTTTGATTGCTGGTAAAGGCAAGTGTGTTACCCTAAATAACACTCGTAGTTTGGCTGCATTAAATGTGCGTGTCAATGGGTCAAAGGGTACAATAAATTTTATTAAAGCTCGCATTTCAAAAGAATTTATATATTTATTTATATTTGCGATAGCACTGAATATTATCTTTTTCAGTATTCTTCAATTTGTGCATGAACATGACAAATAATCTCGAAAAATGAAGCTATTCTGGCATAAAAATAATTTAATTTTGTAGTCGTGTATTCGATTCTGCTTACGGTCCTGATTTTTAATTAAATTTTTAGTCAATTAAAATCAAATTTAATTAAGCTCCAAATCAATTAAATAAATTTAAAATTGTCAGTGTAATCATGTTTGTGTTCGAGAGCTGTCCGCGTAAAATTCTTGGTGGTTCTTGACGTGTTTTAATAAGCACCAAACAGATCTTCTGAATTAATTGGATTCTCAGGATTGGTGTATATTCCAAGATCCCAACATAAATTTGAATAACTTATATCACCTCCTGAGCATTCAATGATTGCTTTATTAATAACATACCATTCAGTAACATCTCTCCAGATAACGTCGTGTCTGTTCTATAATAGCAGACTGGTGGTGACTATTTGAAAATTTAGGTTTAAAGGATGTCATATTTAAACTTCAAATTAACCAAAGTCTAACCAAGCACATGTATTACGGTGTAGCTAGCAATTTTTTGCAGCTTACGCCAGAGTGGTTCAGTGTTTATAGACACGGAATCCAAAGTAGATTTGCCGACTTACCAATCTGCGTCAAATATTGAGGATTACTTGAAGAGTCCTCAAAAAAGACCTAACAGGTATACTGGATGATGTGCCTTTATTACATTATACTATGCTTTTATTATACTAACAACAGTTCATACATCTAAATCGGTTGCTTTTTTTAATTTATAAGCAAAAATTTGATTTAACAGAATTATTACTATAATCAAGGTTGCGATCTTGATATAAGCACCTGACCCGTTAATTACTTACATAGATCAGTATAAACTAATAATTGTATAGTTTAGAAAAGGCAATTCATCCAGTAGACTCGCTTCGTCATTATTACGAACTCATCACGTGTTTTCCACAATTTCCCGTGGACAGACATCGAACCTTGGCACGTCTGTTTCGGAATTTGTTGCTATAACCACAGAGCCACCCTGCCGCACATTCCAAATAATTTTCAGTTATATAAGAACTATAGTTTCATGATTAGTTTTTCATTTAGGTAGATCCTATATAGCATTCCTTGAGCTCCAAAGTTCCAGCCATCTCCAAACTTTCATTATAGAACAGATACCACCTTACATGCGGAAGTGGTATTGAAGTAAACATTTATATAATTAAACAATTGAACCATTATATAATTACATTTTTTCAGTATGGACTAAGTATTGCATTATGTGGAAAAGACAATTCATCCAGTAAACCGGTTTCATCATTATTGAGAAGATCATTTTTATTTGTTTAATTTTCGCTATAACAAAACATAATTTACTTTTTGATTCATCTTTAATATATAAATAATCTGGCCAATTAATCTCGATGAATGAAATAATTACTGAACACTGATAATTGCGATATATAATCCTGCCCAAAATTTAAACTTTAATCCAAAAATCTGATATCACCTCATATTTCCTCTTGTCTTCCAAACGAATATATCTTGTACTTATATTTGAAATCGGTTTATACACTTGGTTTATCACTTGAATAATCTAAGTCCAGTAGTGGATCTTGTATTGAAGCATTATAAATGCCGTTTATAATGCTTTCAGTAGAATAAATTTTTATTTTCATTTTTATCATAAAATTTTCGTTTTCCTTGTTTTACGATAGCACTGGACATTCTTCTTTACTTACCTCCGTCAATGCCAAATAAACTGTCCGAATAATTCTCGACGAATTTTGACATTACTGAACAATTACATTATATTAGTTAACACATTTTTGTAGCTGAACCTGATATGTGATATATCTTTTTGGTTTGATTGATTTTTACGCCAGATTTAATTCTTTCTCGAATTCAATTATCTTCTGTCTTTACACAATCATTTGAAGTGATCTTGGCGAATGGATAAATTGAAGAACATCACAAATTGCTTTTTATAATCATGTATGCCATTAACTGATTGAATCTGCTATTTTATGTTATATTTTGATTGTTTGCTTTCTACGATAGCATTGACAAATTTTCTTCCTGATAATCTTTAATTTTGAAATAACTAGAAGAATTAATACAAGCGAATGCACAATAGAAACTGTTTATTAAACACTTGTCTATCTTTGCCTTTTAGATATTTGTAGGTGATATAAACTTTAATTTAATTCCATTTAACCGCTAGTGAAAAATTGCTTTCTAATTTGATAGGCGTAAATTTGTGCAAAATTTCCATTTGTAACCTCGGCAAATAGAGCTCATTTTAACAAGGCTCAATGCAGTTTTGTATCCATTCTAAAATGGTGCGATCTTTCCTGATTTTGAGAACACTAATAAGTTTGTCATATATTTTCGAATGAATCTTCTTTTTTACTCATTTAATAGTTTTCTAATTCTATCCAATTATCTGCAGTAATCATGTCAAATATAGTCATATTCGAATACTGATAATTGCATTTTATTAGCCTCCCTAGAATTGAACGTTTGATCAACTAGTAATTTTCGCTTAGGATTTTCTCAATTTCTACGTAATCCTCAGTATTAACTTTGGTTTATCGATCAATTTTTGAATATTGGCGATTGATGTTTGTAACCCTGAAAAAGTCTAAGCGTACGATCGAGATTGATGACATTAAAGTTCGGCTTTCTATGGTTTTTACGATAAAACCAACTAGTTTACTCTATAAATAAAAAATAAATTAGATATGTCAGAATCATTTATTTGGTTGGATTATTGATAATATTTAATTGCAGTTACAAATCTTTTCTGCAGTTGCGCGTTTGGATATGATACGTAAAATCACATTTTCCTTTTCCTTAATGATAACTCATACAAGTTTAATCCTTTATAGTACTCCATTTTTCCAATATCATTAAGAATTAACCTGGCGAATTAAGACTTCGTTTATCATAAATTTGATTTTCAAACTGGTGTATACATTTTTGCATTTACTCCTGATTTGTTCTCTCCTATTATATATTGTTCAGTACTAACGGGAGCACTGAATCTATTTCAAAATGTGTAGTCTTCAATTATAGTGCAGTTGCCAAAACTTACCTTGGCGATTGGAGCCAATATGAAAAATGAAAATTGTTATTTATTAGTTAGTCTCAATCCGAACGTTCGATCATCATTTATTATATTAATTTATGGTCCCTCGATTTAAAATTGCACTGACTACTTACTCCTACAGCTGACTTCGATTTTGGCACAATCACGAATTAATCTCGGCGTATGCAGCTATATTTCTACAAAGGTAATTTAAGTATATGTGGTTTACGCTTCAGTCTATTACATATTAGGTATAGCTCTGACTCTATTTCTACTTCAATATTCTCATATTTCCGCAAAATCTCCTGATGTAATATCGGCGAATGGAGCTATTATTTCATAATCTACATTACAGTTTATAATTCTGTCGGTAATTCAGCGAGGATGATCATTTTTAAAAGAACTTTTCTAATTGTTTGATTTGAACAATATGATCAACAGTTTTTACGTATCTTCTGCAATTTTTACATTAAAATGAGATTTAATCTTCGGAAAGTGCGCAATTTCTGAACAATGTAATCTGAATTTTTAAAATCTGTATCAAATTTAGTGTTCGATTTAAACATGTGATATTGCATTAAATTTACATTTGTTTTCACAACACTTTTGTTATCTAATTTTTTTGGTTTTCACAGTATCAGTTACTACTTGTCACTTAGAATAAACTATAATTTCCATAAAACCACTTAGATTTATCACGAAGAGTGGGATTATTAATGAAGCACACTATTTTCAGTGTATAAAGATTTAAATAGTACCATGCCTATTTGTATTATCATATTCTTGTTTCTTTTGATTTTACGACACTACCGACATACACTTCAGCATTTGATTTTAATTTTTTATATCAGTTTTTAGTTTCTTTATGTTTCCCAAAGGCACCGAATCCTTTTTTAAATCCATGTTCTTCAATATCTTCACGACCATCTGAAGTGATCATGTCGAATTGAGCCATTGAAGAACATTAAAAATGGCATTTTATAATCGTCTACAAATAATTGATTGATCCTGTTTGCTTTTTACGATTCAAACGACAATTATCTCCTGGCTAGTCTTTAATTTCGACATAATTTCAACAATGAATATCGGTAAATTACAATAATTATTTCTGTTTTATCGCTTTTTGAACTTGGAAGTTTTGGCAGTGGCTTTTAGGATTTCGCCGTCTAACTTTCTCTCAATTTCTACGAAACCATCGGAATTAAGCTCTGGGTATGTTGCAATTTTAAAATATTGTTAATTGCTTTTTAAACGCTATACAAATAATATTTTATGATCCGCAGTTATTAAATTACGTATTTGTTTGTTGTTTTCTTAGATATCACTGACTGGTTTACTCATTTAACGAACAATAAATTACAAATATTAGCAAAATTTATCACGACGAATGGAGCCATTGCAGAAACGTTTTTATTGCATAGCTCAATCATCTCTACAGTTGCGCGTTTGAACCTGATACGTAGCATCTCATTTTGGTAACTTTTTCCCGGTAATCTTACTAGTTTATTCATTGATTATCTTCAATTTCAACATAATCATCAGGAAGTTATTTGGCGTATTTAACCATCTTTGACCATTATAAAAGCTTTTTAATTTCCTTATGAAACTTAGATATTAAAAAATCTTTTTGTGCCATAAATTTATCTTTCGTTTGGCTCTGACGAGAAAAATGAATCTTTTCTTCAATGAACACTTCTCGAATTTGTCTAAAACACTGGAGTTAATCACAAATATAAGTCTTTATTTAAAAATGATATTTGCAATTAATAAGGCAGTTTAAAACTGAGTGTTAGTTCTTGGTTTATTTTGTAATATTTTGGTTTTTTTAGGCTGCAAATAGAAACGATTAATTTTCAATTCAGTTATCTTCTATATTCACAGCATTAAGCGAATTATTCTATGCGAATTGAGACGTCATTCGACATAGTTTATTTAATTTTATGTTCGATTTCGTATTTTGCATTTTCTTTAGATACTTGAAAACATATTTTAATTTTTTAGTTTTTACGACAATTCTTAATAAAATTCGCATTAAATAAACATTATTTTATACAAAATGTTCAGAACTAATACTAGCGAATACATCCATTATTCATCAATGATAGATTCATTTTATTCTCCTGTATCTATTTAAGCTTTCAAGTGCGATTTATGATACACTATATTGGTTGTTTTTGTGTTCGTGAATGCACAGAATTTTTTACTCCTTAACTTTTTTTATATTTCAACAAAAACTCAAAAGGTAATCTCGGCTCGTGCATCTATTAATGAATAGTGATACTTGAGATTTTAACGCCTATCTAACTTTGAGCGGTTGAACTTGCTAGGTGATATTACAAGTAAATTACTTTGATTTTTACGATTGGAAAACACTTTTTTCCAATAAAAATCATTACTTTCCTCATAAACGACAAATATACTCTCGGCAAAATAATAAACTCACTTTTTTATCCAATCCACATTTGACAGTTTCATCTGGAAATGTGACATCAAATATTGGTTCTATTCGGGTTTTACCTAAGCAGTGACATATATATATATATATATATATATATATATATATATATATATATATATATATATATATATATAATTACATCAAATAATATTTTAGTCGGTTCGATTTTTATGAAAGCATCAATTTGGTTTCTTCTTAAATTAATTCGAAATTCTGCATGATCGTAGTATTAAATCTCGTTAGATGAAGCCCTTACACAAAAAAAAGTTTATTGTACTTTATAATCCTGACAACATTAAAACATTTTATCACAATATGCAACATTTCACTTTCATTTTTATTTTTAATGGCATTACTGACTATATAATTCTCAAATTATCTTCAAATTATTCATAATAAGGAGGATTAACTTGGCGCATTTTACTTATTTTGAACTAAAATAATTGCATTTCTCATTCTCGTCAATTACAGTTTACAATTTTATTTATAATAGAATGTAATAGCTTGCTTTTTATTATCACATTATCTTTTCGTTTGTTTTTACTTTTAGACTATTACCCATTAATCTTCTTCAATTTGTACTAAGCCGTTCAAATTACCCTCGACGAATTTCACCATTATTAAAGATTGGTATTTAAGTTTTAAATTCCTGCAAACAATTCAGCATTTGATCTAGATTTCCAGTATTACCCTTTAGTTTGTTCATCACTTACGAGATTGACGGATCAATTTCTGCGTGAAAATTCCTCACTTTTTGTAAAATAGTCATATTTGTTCGTGGTGAAAGTGTCTATTTATTAACAATAACATATGCAGTTTTTAGTTTGGTCAAAATTGAGCGTTCTGTCGTGATGTGTGGCGATCCTTACTTGCTTGTGGCGCTTTGTGCCATTATTAAATAATATTTATTGGTCTCTACTTTTGAAATTTTGATCTAGAATTTTCAGATTATATTTTTCTTTCTTTCGTTTATATGATTGCGCGGTTGATATTCATCAATTTCTGTATAATAATCAGAACTGTTCTCAGCCAATTGAGCCATTCGTGAATATTCTTATTTTCTTTATGAAAATATAAGCAAAAACCTAAGATCATTCAACATAAATGGACACAAATTAATAAACATCAGTATAGTATCACGACAAAAAAACATTTATTTTTCTACATTAATTTAGCTGAAAAGAAATCTATATATTCTTTAAATCAAGTTTGTGAGCTAGAAGTAAACACCAATCCCTTTTGTTCTCGTACAACATAACAAAACTACAGCTAGTCACAACGCACTGACGCGCTTCGACCTTCCATAATCATCATCAGAGTACGACGGCAAACTGAATAGCGAGGATCAAACCACATTGCATATATATGGAAAACAAAATTATATGTGCGGCTCTCACCTCTAGCAGTCTTGCATACATTGAACTTGACTGGAAATATCGGCTACACAATTTCTATGCTGTCATGAACATTATCTGTTTGTAGCTTTAAGCTACACACATATGTAAACAATACAATTAAACAATAATAGATTGCGCGGGTGGTGGTAACAATTTTTTAAATCAAGTTTGCGAGCTTGATATATATATATATATATATATATATATATATATATATATATATATATATATATATATATATATATATATATATATATATATATATATATATATATGGGCGATATATTAATATGCATATTTATTTTAAAGTTTACATATTTATTTATTTATTAATTAATTTATTTATTTATTTATTTATTTATTTGTTTATATGAACTCAACGAAGTTGATTCGTCCAAGTTAAATGGCTTACGATCCACCATCAGATTACATGCATATTCATCATATATATTCATCTTTATAGGTAGGTACAAGTTATAAATATGTTATTCTGATGTAAATAAACAAGTGAACAACTACGTGCGATACTTAAAACTCCAGTACGCATAATTCTTAACGAACATAGTATATGATACAAATTCAATTATATGATATATCCACATTTTATATAAAAATTTCATCATTTATCTATAAAATAAGTGAAATGACAAACATGCTTAATTTCATCAAATTGTCGCGATTTGTATCTTTAACATTGTGACGATCTCTGACTTGGATTTAAAATTGACTCCGCTTTATCTAACCTTCGTCGTTTCCACTAGAAAAGGCATCGTTTTCTTAAGATGCCACACATGACATCCATTCTCGATTTATTTCATTTGATTTTCTAATTAACCTGGAGAATCTAGTTTGACTACATTTTGAAATCTGATGACCCCTTTCCCTTGACTGCATAGCTAGGTCTTATATCTGACTGCGTCAAGATTTCCATGCATTAGGGTTATCGCACATCCTCAATGAAATTTATTTGACGCCTGTTATCACTTATATACCTGAATTTTCACTTTATGTGAGATACCTCATAAACTCCTGAAATATTTAATGGTGCTATCTCAATATGGAATAAAGTAATATCAAATTGTGTTTTTCTAATCCTGTTACCTACTTCGTCTAGTTTATTTTTTCATGAAATCTCAGTAACGTCATTTTTATTATTTTCGCAATTAAATTTTATAGATAAACACGTGTCCTGAGTTCAGGTTCATCGGTTCGTTTCCCCTTATTACATTTCCACTATATTAAGAATTTTTATAATCATGAATATTAGATTGCTTACTTTAGTTTTAAATGTGTGATTTAAGCATAGATTTATTAGGATGACCGAATATATAAATTTCCTATAATGTTTTTCTAACATCTCACTCGGGTATTTTCATATCACATTTCGAAATAATAATTTTTCTCTTCAACTTTTATCAAGCGTAACCTTTAATTCTCCAAGACAATTGGCTAAATCCAGAAATTCCACGTCGTTTTTATCTCCATTGTGATAAAATAGGATTATGTCATTCATAAATCCAAAAATGAAATAAGTTTTAAGAGGTAATATCAGCGACAGATGTTTGCAAAATAAGGCATTAAATTTTTGATGATTTGGACAATGATAAGTAAATTTTATAATCCATTCAATTGAGAAATATAATAATATTTTTATATTTATTTAAGGTTTATTTTGTTTTTTAAGATAGCACAAATTGATTTTCGTCTTTGATAGTCTTAATTTGGTAAACTATGGTCAGAATAAATCTTGACAAATAGCAGTATTCCTCAATGTTGTTAATTGTCTTTTGTAACCCTATAAAAGTTGATGCGGTTAATCTCAAAATTTTTTACCTAATTTTTTTGTATGCTTTGTTTTTAACAATAGGAACGACTCGTTTTCTCATCAAATTGACAAAAATATTCAAAAAAAAACCCAGTACTTATCACGATGATTGGAGCCATTATTAGCGAACATTATTTGTGGTTTATAACTGTGTCATTAACTGGGCGTTATGTATAAACGGCAGCATCACATCTCTTCTTTCTTACGATAGCACTTTCTACTTTACTGTAATTGGATTTAATATTTATATTGTTATCAGGATTAAACTCGACGCATTTAGAAAGTTTTGGCCATATTAATTACATTTTAATTATCATTGTAATTTTGAGAATTTGAAACTAATTCCTGATGCAAGTTCATAGTTACTTTGTTTTCCACGACTGCACTGAAACATTTTCTAATTGAATAGCCCTGTATTTCAAAAGAATCTACAAACTTCATCTTAGCGAAATGAGATATTACTAAACAATGATATTATAGTTTTATTTTTTATACTGAGTTGTGATGTAATGATTTCGTTTATTCGCATTTTGTCATTGTAATAGTGCATTTTTTTAATGGAATGATCTATACTTTCGACATAACCTACGGAAATAATATCAGCAAATGAAACCAGTATTGAACAATGATGGATGCGATTATAGCGCATTTAAAAGGTTTAGAAATTGGCAACGATTATTGATGTCACCAGTTAATTTTTCCGACTGACACATTCTGCAATGTATGCCATATCGGCGGATTAAATATCAGTGAATGCTGTCGTTAATTAGAAATAATTATTGAAATTTATTGCCCGTTACAATTTGGCGATTGACCATAATTTTTAACTTTACAGGTTAATTTGTATGATTTTCACGAGAGCAACGATCATGAATTAAAAAAAATATTATTGTATTTATGCATATTCGCTAGATTAAATACCACGAATCGAGAATTATTCGAAAAGTAATAATTAAAATCTTAGCAGAAGTCAAAATTTTAGAGCTTTAAAATTTTGTTAGATAACTAATCTGACTTTTAATACAGTGAAAACATGATTGTATATTAAATATTATGAAATGGTTGTATAAACGCCACATGAAATCTAGGCAAATAACGAAATTATGGAACGATGTTTATGGTGACATTTGTGTTTTTCAAGCATGTAGCGCTTCGAAATGACGCGTAATTTCACCCGTTAATATATTTGATTTGAACAAGAGCGACGGCCAATTTTTTCTTTCAAGATTCAGAAGTTAATGTATAATCGTCGTACTAAACCTAGGCGAATAATGCCATCATTTAACAATCATAAAAGTGTCTTGTGTGCAAGTCAAACGTTTGGTATTTGACAATGATGAGTGATTGCATAAATTAATTCCTTTAATTTTAAACTTAGCTTCGAACATTTTTTCATTGAACAATCAGAAGTTAATGCATAATAGCCGTATAATATCTAGGCGAATTATGCCTCAACTGGACAATAATAATGGTGATTTTAGAGATTGAAAATGCTGTGTGACATCATTTGTTAATAAAATTGACCTTGACTAAAAGGCCGACCATTTCTTACATTCATAATCAGAGGTTATTGCAGAACCGTTTTAAAAGATCTGAGAGAATTGTGCCATTACTGAACAATTATAATGCCTCATATAGCGCTTATGAAACATTTGGCGTTTTACAATTTTCACTTGTTAAAATCCTTAGTTTTTATAAGAAAGACAACACATTTTTCCAATGAACTGTTCGAACTGTAAGCATAAATTTCTGAGTTAACCACGGCCAATGTAGCCAATATTGAAAATTTTAATTGGAATTTTAGCCCCTGTTAAACATTTAGCGTGTAAAAACTATGCGTGATTTCAACAAAAAATTTCTATTATTTCTAACGGAGCAACACACGTAGTTTCATTGAATAGTCTGAAATTTTTGCGTATACACTAGATATAAGCATGGGGAATTGTGTCATTATTGAAAACTATTATGGTGACTCTTACGCTTGTCAAAATTTTAGTGTTTGATGTTGAGGAGTTATTTCACGTTTTAATTTAATTGTTTATTAACAAGTTGAGGAGCAGTTTTTTTTCATTGAATATTCGGAAGTTAAAAGATAATTGCTACAGTAAATCTAGACGAATAATGCTAATTTTGATAAATAAAAAAGACAAGTTTAGCGCCACTATGTGTATATTCCTTCAAAAGTCCGAAAGGTATGTGGAAACGAACGGCTAAATTTCACCGAATGAGAGTTTATTTAAGAATGACAATGGCTACATTCTGGTTCGTCCTACTTCTAACGTTTAAAAATGATACGTGATTTCATTTTAAAAATTTCATGATTTTAATGGGAGCTTTAGTCAGAAATTTTATTGATTATTCAGAAATTCATGCATAATCGGCGGATTCAATCAAGACGAATGTTTTTATTTTTCAACAATCATAATGTTGGCTTTCGTGATTGTCAACATCTTAGCGTCTGACAATAACTCATGACTTCACTTTGTTGTTTTTTATTAATTTTTAAGATGAGCAGCTACGAGTTATTTCGTTGAACTGTCCGAAATTTATGCATCAATGTCTGACCAATTTTCGCCCCTCTGAACCAATATTCAAAAATGTTAAATACGATTTTAGCTCCTGCTCAACACTTAGGGGTTGATTACGGTACGTGATTTAACATAATAATTTATGTTATTTATACGAAAGAAATGGCCAGTTTTTACCCTGAATATACAAAAGTGAATGAATGATCATGGGAGTAAATAAAATTAAATGGAGCCTTAATTGAACAGAAACAATGTCAAATTTAGAACTTTTGAATATTTCTCGTTTGAAAATGATATGTAAGTTCCCGTGTTAGTTTTATTTAATTTGAATATTCAAAAATGTACTAACGATCACCGAAATGAACCAGGGCAAATGGACCATTTATCAAAAAATTATATTGGCGAAATTAGCTCTCGCCGATCATAGAAATTTTCACAATGATGTTTTAAATAATTTGTTAATTGTAAACGCCCCGGCTTCAAGTAAATGCCGTACGACGTTACAAACTCGGTTAAGGTGCTCTGAATATAGATATTGTTATGATAGGGGGCACTTAACAGGGCCTGGTCGTGCGTTCTCCTGAATTATGCAGAGTGTGAAGATGTCCTAGAGCCTTCGGTTGACTCTGGCTGTGGTTCCTTCTGTTGTCGCGTTGTAATCACGATGTGGAAAACTTCGTTGAAGTTCTGCATTAATTGGCTCGTCTCACTGGTTGTACCGCAACAAGATGAGTCATGGATGTTGCCAATTGTTGGTGAAACAAATCAAATCACCAGCGTAGGTATTGACAGCCGACAGAATGCACACGCGTAACGCAAAGCAGAATGCAAATGCGACAACTGACTTGCATGGTAAATTGCCGTGCTTAAATACCATGCCATAGTAATATATGTCTACTTTCACACTATTGGTTAATCGGCAAATATCGCTTTTTTCTCATTGGTGCAACGTAAATAAAATTTAATTTAATTTACGCAATATGTCGGCAATTAATTTGTGTCGTTACAACAGTTTCCTCTCTGAAAAAAAGGAAAACAAAATCCAGCACAATTAAGCAAAAATATGATGTACCATAAATGCTGGGCTCAAATATGCTTGTTGGTTGCTTCAACAATGAAATGATGCTAGGTAACCAGTAGGAATTGCTACACAAATTGTTAGCTCTAGTAGTCGGTCATACCGCGTGATGCAAAATAGAGCAGTGTAAGATTTGGGAGCCGCAGCGTGAAGATTTCGAGGTAAATCGCCTCTGAATTTGCCAGGTTTAAGTTAAAACCTAAGCAGGTTGGATCGTCGTCAATGCGTTTGTATACGACCAATGGAGCTAGAGTGAATGCTCGACGTTGTGGTCATGACATGTGTAGTGGTCTTTGTGCAATTGATGAAGTTGAGATATGCATTGAAAGTGGCCTGTACCATGATATGAAGCTGATCACTACTTAGTGTTGCTACACGAAAGCGTTAGCTCTAAGTAGCTGGTCATACCAAAATAGGCAGTGTGATGTCATGTGTGAGAAATACATTATAATGTAAAAATATATACATTAAAATCAAAGGTAACTGCATAAAAATATGTACACGAACATTGCCTCAGAGATGGCATAATACCAAAGAACTGTTCAAAAATGCTACACAATTGTTAGCTAAGAACAGCTGGTTATGCCACGTGAGACAAATACGAAAAAATAACGTAAGGTTAAAAAAATTTTGATAGTAAATGTTAAAAAAAATAAATTACGCGTTATACGAAGCAGGATTTTGAGATTGTGGGCAGACGGAACCTGAGACGTGTGTTGAAGGTTGAACGCTCTCAGGATCAGGCGGTTCGATAAACGGTTTTAACCTGTCTATGCTTACTGATGTCGGTGAAGCGCCTTGCATAATAATGAAGTATTTTGGTTGTCTGAACAAAATCGGGTAAGGACCGCGATACTTTGGTTGTAGTGGTGCAACAGCATTGTCGTTGCGAACGTGTACTCTCTTGCAGCTGTGGAGCTGTGGGTGAACGAAGACTAGACGAGGCGTATGTCTCGGCTGTTGTTCAGACATGTTACCGAAATGAAGTCGAAGGCGGGTAGCTTCGTCTTGTGGGTTATCTTGTGTTAAAAACATTTTGATACGTAATGTTAATGTTTAAAAAAATATCAATTACGCGTTATACAAAGCAGGCTATTAAGATTGTGGGCAGACGGAGCCTGAGACGTGTGTAGAAGGTTGAACGCTCTCAGGATCAGGCGGTTCGATATACGGTTTCAGACATGTTACCGAAATGAAGTCGAAGGCGGATAGCTTCGTCTTGTGGGTCATCTTGTGCCGGTAGTAGACGTGG
Source organism: Eudiplozoon nipponicum (assembly GCA_029291075.1). NCBI lineage: Eukaryota > Metazoa > Platyhelminthes > Monogenea > Mazocraeidea > Diplozoidae > Eudiplozoon > Eudiplozoon nipponicum. The sequence goes on along the minus strand of JAQBSW010000890.1, from coordinate 35,704 downwards.
AAGCTGACTAGGCAGGTATAGATCCATGCCATACAAGAATTGTGACGCAGACGTTTTAATGTATTCACGAGTACGGGAACGCATGGCGAGCAGTGCATCGATCCAGTTGCCATTAATGGACGAGGATGCTAAAGCAGCTTTGAGTTCCCTATGCATTCTCTCTACCATGCCATTAGCTTGGGGATGGTAGGCAGTCGTCTGGCGTAAGATGCATCCCATGTACCGCAAGGTGATTTTGAAACGATCAGATGAGAAGCAAGTGCCTCTGTCCGTGATGACCTAATTGGGAACTCCATAATTGGATATCCATGCAGAGATAAAACCGTTAGTTACTTCGTCTGCAGAAATGGTGCCAAGAGGCAATGCCGCAGGCCACCGTGTAAATCTATCGATCATAGTTAGAAGGTAGCTGAAACCTTGAGTCCTTTTGTCGTTCGTTCTGGTAGTGCATTTCTGGTGTGAATATGGCAGACCAGCACACTCTCAGAACTGTGTTTGAAGACTGCATGATGGACTGACAAAGGTGGACAAACTTCCTGGGTGAGAAATTAAGTGAATTGAATCGAAAACTTTTCTCTGAAGGCTGGTCGGCAGAACTGGCTTGTTGGACAGTGTACCCGTGAAGTGAACAATTGGTATGCCTTCCCATAGACGGCATATGAACTTGGTTGGGTGACGGGCTATTGATCTTTGAATGTGAATGTCACCGCGTTGTTCCGTTTGCAGGAGGGTTGGCGTTAATGCAGGTTCACTGAGTGCCACGGAGTTGACAGTGAATGGTGACGGCGAAGGTGGTTTTAGAGAGACGTCTGGCCTGGAAAGGGCATCTGCAATGAAGTTCTGTTTTCCCTTGACGTAAAAGACGTCAAATTGCCTTTCGCTTAGACGTTAAAGTTGTCTTTCCACTCTGGCAGGGTACTTGGCGATAGATAAAGTTGCGTTTCGAAGTGCGCTTAATAATGGTGCATGATCTGTGTAAACAACAAATCTGCTACTGCCAATGATGCTGATAAAATGGCGCACTGCGTCGTGGATGACGTGGCTCCAAAAGCGAATTCAGAAGCATCTGTCGTGAGTAGAAATGGCTTTTCAAAATCTGGATGTGTTAGCATTGTGGCATTTGCTAACGAGTTGATGGCAAGTCGAAGTAATTCCTCGTCTTCGGATGACCAAGCAATGATGGAATTCTTGCTAAGTCCTTTTCGGTTCAGCAGGTGCCTGCACAAAGGATAAAGTTGTTTTGAAAGGCCCGGAAGGAACTTGCGATAATAGTTTAGTACTCCCATGATTTTCTGCAACTCGCTAACAGTCCTTGGTGACTTGATATTCTTGATTGAATTCGTCTTTGACGCCAACGGTTGAATACCTTGGGCCGTGATACGATGCCCTAAGAAGTCCACGGATGTAGTTGCAATCTGTGTCTTTTCACAGTTGATCTTAAGTCCGTGGTTGCATAAACGTGAGAGTACATTTCGTAGATGCTTCGCATGAGATTCTAAATCTGGACTGAATACCATAATGTCATCGAGATATGACAAACAATAAGCAGAGTCGTCGCGAAGTATGTTGTCCATGAACCTTTGAAATGTCTGTGTAGCCCACTTAAGTCCAACAGGCATGTTAAGATATTCAAAAAGGCCAAATGGAGTGATGACTGCAGCTTTCTCGATATCCTCTGGTGCTACCGGGATGTGATCGTATGCTTGTCTGAGGTCAATCACTGAGAAGAAATTGCTGCCGTTGAGTTTTTCAAGTAAAGTGTTAATATTTGGAATAGGATATGCATCAGATTTTGTCACTGAATTTAGATTACGGTAGTCTCCACAGGCTCTGTACGATCCGTTTGATTTAGAGACTAAATGTAGTGGTGACGCCCATGAACTTTTCGATGGTCTGATGATTCCCTCTTCCAAAAGCCTTGAGAATTCTTCTTGGGCAGCTTTAAGCTTAGCAGGGGCCAGTGGTCACTTCTTGAGTGCATTAGGTTGTCCTTCTGTGACGGTATGGTGTATCGTGTTGAAGACTCGTAGCTATGACTTGTTAAGATCGAAAAGCTACTAGTATTTTTGAAGAGCTGCTGATGTCTCTGCTGAATGATGCACTGGGTTTGGCTGAATGACCTGTAATTTCTAACACTCGGAGGCAAGTGTCCAAAACCTGTGCTCAAGTCCGGTGGAACGGTCGATGATCTTCTGATTGACAAGATCAACAATGAGCCGAAATTTCAGAAGGAAATCAAGGCCTATTATATTATATGAGACCTTGGCAGTGATGAAGTTGTGGGAAAATTCACGTCGTAGACCTATGTTGAATGTGCGGTACCGGCAGCCATAAGTTGGTAAGGGCTCGCCTGTAGCTGTTGCGAGAAGAACGCCTAGCGACATCTCGGCCATTGAATCACCCTTGAGAACTGAGACTGCTGCACCTGTGTCTACGATGAACTTTTCGCCAGTTTTGAAATCAAGAAGGTGCAGAAGCTCGTTGGGCTGTTTGGCCGGGTCATGCAAACAAGTGGGCTGGTGATTGCTACCGGCGTTGTCCGTTTGGCTCTCTATGTTAAAAATTCGGCGTGGACGAAAAGAGTCGACAGGGATGTCGGATTGTAGTTGGCTTCTTCCCTGTAGCGCCGTTGATGCCGTTGATGTGCAGAAAGTACTGTCTTCTACTTCCTGCGCCAGACGTTTCCCGATACTGATGGCCAATCCTTCTAGAACTCTAGCCATGTTCGCCACTGTGCTCTCTAAGGAGGAGAGTCTATCATCGTGAGGGGGTGAAGAAAAGAATGATGGATTCACTTTGGGTTCCAAAACCCTATATTCTAACGCACATCTCTCAGATAAGTCATCTATAGAGAGAGTGTTGGGAAGTTGTCTGGCAAAGAGTTTCAACGTTTGTGGAAGATTGTTAATAAAAACTACCTTAGCCTCATGGTCAGAAATGTTGGTTTTATACCAACGTTTCCATAATTCCCTCAATATTTCGATGGAGCCAAGGTTTGGCATATCTAACTGCGCATATTTGTTTATTATCTGCTCAGTCTCTGTGGGTCCAAGCAAGGATTCTACCTCGTTTTGTAGGCCCAAAATGGGATTAGGTAGCTTCCTAATGGCCTCAAGCTTAGGATAAATCCGTCGCTGCAATTCAGAAGGTAGTTTAGCAAAAAACATCGACAATTTTTGACGACTGTCAAAATCAGGAAACGGGGAGAAAGCGGAGTCTACACGCATAAAGAACAGTTCGCTATCTCCATCCCAAACAGGAACATCAATATCTAAAATTGGACCTGACATTCTAACAAACTTACGGGATCTTAAAAGCATAAATTTATAAGCAATATGAAAATATATAAATATACTTTAACGAAATGCTTACCCACAAACAGCTTCCACAGTTGAATGAGCGCAGAACAAAAACACGTCACAGTAACTGCTTCCAAAAATTGAAATTATCCGCAATTGAACCTGTCGAGTACGTACGGTGCAGTTTTGTACGTAGGAAAGTTGAACAGAGGGCCTGTTGGCCTTTGATGCCAAAGTTTTATTATAATTATACCCTCAAAAAAGATTCACCAGAAATCCACGAATATATACCCAACAAAATTCCCAGAAGACCACGATCAGGGTAAAAAATGCAAATGTTAATCTATTTTTATCCCAAATAAATGAAAAAGAAAGTCAATTTTATTTATACCAAAAAAATCAAAACAATAATCAATATCCGGGCGCGGTCGAGAATTTTGTAAACGCCCCGCTTCAAGTAAATGCCGTACGACGTTACAAACTCGGTTAAGGTGCTCTGAATATAGATATAGTTATGATAGAGGGGCCCTTAACAGGGCCTGGCCGTGCGTTCTCCTGAATTATTCAGAGTGAGAAGATGTCCTAGAGCCTTCGGTTGACTCTGGCTGTGGTTCCTTCTGTTGTCGCGTTGTAATCACGATGTGGAAAACTTCGTTGAAGTTCTGCATTAATTGGCTCGTCTCGCTGGTTGTACCGCAACAAGATGAGTCACGGATGTTGCCAATTGTTGGGGAAACAAATCAAATCACCAGCGTAGGTATTGACAGCCGACAGAACGCACACGCGTAACGCAAAGCAGAATGCAAATGCGACAACTGACTTGCATGGTAAATTGCCGTGCTTAAATACCATGCCATAGTAATATATGTCTACTTGCACACTATTGGTTAATCGGCCAATATCGCTTTTTTCTCATTGGTGCAACGTAAATAAAATTTAATTTAATTTACGCAATATGTCGGCAATTAATTTGTGTCGTTACATAATTTTAACTTATTTTAACCAAAGGGGCGATAAGTTATTCCCTTAATATTCAAATGTTAGTGCATAATAGCGGGATTAAAATTAAAAAAATTACTTTTTTATTGATCAGTAATAATTGCGAATTGAGCGCCTGTCAAATATTCATCGTTTGAAAACGTTGTGTGATTTCAGTTATAAACTTATTTTGTATGTACTAGAGCGATGAAAAACTTTTGACCTTAAATATCACAATAACATGTATAGTCGACGGATTAAATCGAGGCAAATGGAACATTTATTAAAATAAATGTTGGCGACATTAGGTCTTGCCAAACTGTTAACGCTTGACAATGAGACCAGCTCTCACTTAATAATTTATTAGGTTTTCACAAGAGCGACTACCAGTTATTTTGCTCGAATGTTCACATATTTGTGAACAATTGCTTGTCAAATTTTTAGCGTTTGACAATAACTCCTGATTTCCCTTGTGTGTTTCTTTGATTTAATGTTGAACGACGACAAGATATACCGCTAGACTGTCCAAAATTTATTCAGAAATGCATAAACAAATGTCGGCTATCCAGGCAACATTGAAAGATGTTATTTGCGGTTTTTCACAACTGTCCAAAATTTTGCTTTTAACAGTGAGATTTAATTTCACTTGTTAGCTTCTTTGATTTTTTCGAGAGCGACGGCCGATATTTTCCTTGAACAATCGCCGTGATTAACCAAGGAGAATTGTGCTTTTAATGAAAAATTATAATGGCGATTTTAGCACTCGTTGATCGTAAAGCGTTCACAATATTGAGAAAATCATTTGTTGATTTAAAAAATATTTTAAACACATGGACGATCAGTTATTTCCTTGAATATTCAGAAGTGAATGCATAATTGCTGGATTTATTCTAAGCGAACACAGCATTTGTTAATAAATTAATAATGAAGAATTTAGCGCTTGACAAACATTTAATATTTGAAAATGAGATGAGATTTAACTTGTTAATTTCATCGATTTTATTTGGAGCGACGCCCAGCGTTTCTTTGAGTATTCACGAGATCGTAAACAATCGCCGTTATATGCCGAGGCGAATGCAGATATCATTTGAAAATTTAAATTTCGGTTTCAGAGCTTGTCAAACATTGAGCCATTGAAATAATGTGCGATTACATAATCGCCCGGATAAATTTTTGGCGAATGAACATGTTAACATACAGTAATCATTTCCACTTGGCATTTTAATTATTTTAGAATTTAATAATGATGCATAATTTCACTAGTAACTTATTTAGTTTGCACCAGAGCGACGACTAGCCTCATTTTGAATATACATAAATTAATGTCGAATCGCAGGAATAAATCGTGGCGAACTTATAATTTTTTGAACAATAATAATGGCGTCTTTAGAGTATTATTTTCATTTAGCTTTGGCATTTTCCTTGGTATTTTATTTGATTTTCAGCAGAGCGATGACCAGCTTCTTTGTATATTTAGAAGTTATCCTTAATGGCCGGATTAAATATATGCGAACTGTGTCATTATTGATCAATACTAATTGAAAATTTTGTGCATGTCAGTCGCACCTTAGAATGGTGCATTATTTCACATTTTAATTTATTTTTTATTTTTTCCCGTGCGACGTCCAGTTCCCGCCCCCCGCCAATTATGCAGAAGTTATTGCGTAAGACCCGGAACAAATCAATGCGTATATCGCATATATAGAACAATTAAAATAACTTCTTTAATGCTTCTTAAACATTTGATTGTTTGGTAATGACATTTGTTTTCCAAAGTTTTTTATTTGATTTTCACTAAAGCCACTAAAATTTCTTTTTCTGGATTTTTCAGAAATCAGTACACAATCGCCGAAATGAATAAATCTTAATGAAGCTTTTATTGATTAATAATAATGGTGATTTCAGCGCTTGCAAATCATTTTGTTTTTCACAATGAAGTGTGATTTCATATTTAATTTAATTTGTTTTCACCTGATTTCTGTAAGGTGTTTCCAAGAATGTTGAAATGACAAAGCATAATCGCCAGATAAAATTTTATGTAATGTAGCTTGCATTGATTTGTAGTAGGGAGACTTAAGCGCCCATAAAACTCAGATTTTAAAATTGTGCATGATTTCACTTGGCCTTCACCTTGATTTTTACTGAAGCGACGACCAGTTTTTCTTTGAATTTTCACAATTTAATGCATAATTAGATGATGGGATCTTGGCGAATGAAGATTTTATTGATCAATAAATTTAGCGATTACAGCGCTTGTCAAATAGTTAGCTTTCGCCAATGATGCGTAATTTTATTTAATTATTTCTTAGATTTTCCTCAGACAGACGATCAGTTCGTTTCTAGACTATTGGTGCCATTATTAAACAGGACAGGTGTCCCTTTATCGCTTTTATAACTTTTAGGAACTATAAATAATATTTGATTATACTGTAAACGCCCCGGCTTCAAGTAAATGCCGTACGACGTTACAAACTCGGTTAAGGTGCTCTGAATAGATATTTGTTACTGATAGGGGGGCCCTTAAGAGGGCCTGGACGTGCGTTCTCCTGAATTGTTCAGAGAGTGAAGATGTCCTAGAGCCTTGGATGGACTCTGGTCGAGTTGTCTCTCCCGTGGTTGAGCTGTAATCACGATGTGGATAACATCGTTCAGGTTCTGCAATTAATAGGCTCGTCTCGCTGGTTATACCGCAACAAGATGAGTCACGGATGTAGCCAATTGTTGGTGAAACTATCAGATCACCAGCGTAGGTATTGACAGCCGACAGAACGCACACGCGTGACGCAAGGCAGTATGCAATTGCCTCAACTGACTTGCATGGTAAATTGCCGTGCTTAAATAGCATGCCATGTCTACTTGCACACTATTGGTTAAACGGCAAGTTTCGCTTTTTTCTCATTGGTGCAACGTAAATAAAATTGAATTTAATTTACGCAATATGTCGGCCATTAATTTGTGTCGTTACAACACTTTCCTCTCTGAAAAAAAAAGGAAAAAATTCCTCTCTGCGAGGCTAGATAAGAAATGCATGACAGAGTTCGAACCAAGTTAAGCAAAAATATGATGAACCATAAGTGCTGGGCTTAAATATGCTTGTTGGTTGCTTCAACAATGATATAATGCCAGGTAACCACTAGGGATTGCTACACAAATTGTTAGCTCTAGTGGACGGTCATAGCACGTGAGGCAAAATAGAGCAGTGTAAGTTTTTGGAGCCGCAGCGTGAAGATTTCGAGGTAAATCGCCACTGAATTTGCCAGGTTTAAGTTAAAACCTAAGCAGGTTGGATCGTTGTCAATGTCTTTGTATACGACCAAAGGAGCTACAGTGCTCGACGTTGTGGTCAGGACATTTGTAGAGTGGTCTTTGTGCAATTGATAATGTTGAGATATGCATTGAAAGTGGCCTGTACCGTGATATGAAGCTGATCACTACTTAGTGTTGCTACACGAAAGCGTTAGCTCTAAGTAGCTGGTCATACCAAAATAGGCAGTGTAATGTCATGTGTGAGAAATACATTATAATGTAAAAATATAAACATTAAAATCAAAGGTAACTGCATAAAAATATGTACACGAACATTGCCTCAGAGATGGCATAATACCAAAGAACTGTTCAAAAATGCTACACAATTGTTAACTAAGAACAGCTGGTTATGACACGTGAGACAAATACGAAAATTAACGTAAGGTTAAAAAAATAATTTATAGTTAAATGTTAATGTTTAAAAAAAATTAATTACGCGTTATACAAAGCAGGTTGAGATTGTTGGCAGACGGAGCCTGAGACGTGTGTAGAAGGTTGAACGCTCTCAGGAATAGGTGGTTCGATAAACGGTTTCAACCTGTCTATGCTTACTGATGTCGGTGAAGCGCCTTGCATAATAATGAAGTATTTTGGTTGTCTGAACAAAATCGGGTAAGGACCGCGATACTTTGGTTGTAGTGGTGCAACAGCATTTTCGTTGCGAACGAGTACTCTCTTGCAGCTGTGTAGCTGTGGGTGAACGAAGACTGGACGAGGCGTATGTCTCGGCTGTTGTTCAGACATGTTACCGAAATGAAGTCGAAGGCGGGTAGCTTCGTCTTGTGGGTTATCTTCTGCCGGAAGTAGATGTGGGAGCTGACTAGGCAGACGTAGATCCATGCCATACAAGAGTTGTGACGCAGACGTTTTAATGGATTCACGAGTACGGGAACGCATGGCAAGCAGAACTAAAGGTAGTTCATCGACCCAGTTGCCATTAATGGACGAGGATGCTAAAGCTGCTTTGAGTTCCCTATGCATTCTCTCTACCATGCCATTAGCTTGGGGATGGTAGGCAGTCGTCTAGCGTAAGATGCATCCCATGTACCGCAAGGTGGTTTTGAAACGATCAGATGAGAAGCAAGTGCCTCTGTCCGTGATGACCTCATTGGGAACAAAATAATTGGATATCGATGCAGAGATAAAACCGTTAGTTACTTCGTCTGCAGAAACGGTGCCAAGAGGTAATGCCGCAGGCCACCGTGTAAATCTATCGATCATAGTTAGAAGGTAGCTGAAACCTTGAACCTTCGTCAGATGAACTATATCGATGTGGACGATGGCTAGGCGAGAAGTAGACCGAAAATGTTGCAACTTAGAACGAGTGTGTCGTGTGATCTTGTTTTTCTGACAAATAGCACATTCTGAGACCCATCGTTTAACATTCTGCATAAGTCTGTGACCCCAGAAACCATCTGTAAGAAGTCGGACAGTCGCTTGGCTTCCTGGGTGAGAAATTGAGTGAATTGAATCGAAAACTTTTCTCTGAAGGCTGGTCAGCAGAACTGGCTTGTTGGGCTGCGTACCCGTGAAGTAAACAATTGGTAAGCCTTCCCACAGACGACATATGAACTTGGTTGGGTGACGGGCTATTGATCTTTGAATGTGAATGTCACCGCGTTGTTCAGTTCGCAGGAGAGTTGGCGTTAATACAGGTTCACTGAGTGCCACGGAGTTGACAGTGAATGGTGACGGCGAAGGTGGTTGTAGAGAGACGTCTGGCCTGTAAAGGGCATCTGCAATGAAGTTCTGTTTGCCCTTGACGTAAAAGACGTCAAATTGCCATTCGCTTAGACGTTAAAGTTGTCTTTCCACTCTGGCAGGGTACTTGGCGATAGATGAAGTTGCGTTTCGAAGTGCGCTTACTAATGGTGCATGATCTGTGTAAACAACAAATCTGCTTCTGCCAATGATGCTGATAAAATGGCGCACTGCGTCGTAGATGGCGAGAAGTTCTCGGCCGAAATTGTCGTACCTCGTTTCTACTGGTTGGAGAGTACGCGAGTAGAAACTGATAGGCTTTCGAACTCCGTCGATCTCTTGTTCCAACGTGGCTCCAATAGCAAATTCAGAAGCATCTGTCGTGAGTAGAAATGGCTTTTCAAAATCTGGATGCGTTTGCATTGTGTGCATTTGCTAAAGAGTTGATGGCAAGTCGAAGTAATTCCTCGTCTTCGGATGACCAAGCAATGATGGAATTCTTGCTAAGTCCTTTTCGGTTCCGCAGGTGCCTGCACAAAGGATAAAGTTGTTTTGAAAGGCCCGGAAGGAACTTGCGATAATAGTTTAGTACTCCCAGGAATTTCTGCAACTCGCTCACAGTCCTTGGTGACTTGAATCTTTGAAATGTCTGAGTAGCACACTTAAGTCCAAAAGGCATGTAAAGATATTCAAAAAGGCCAAATGGAGTGATGACTGCAGTTTTTTCGATATCCTCTGGTGCTACCGGGATGTAATGGTAAGCTTGTCTGAGGTCAATCACTGAAAAGACATTACTGCTGTTGAGTTTTTCAAGTAAAGTGTTGATATTTGGAATAGGATATGGATCAGATTTTGTCACTGAATTTAGCTTACGGTAGTCTCCACAGGCTCTGTACGATCCATTTGATTTAGAGACTAAATGTAGTGGTGACGCCCATGAACTTTTCGATGGTCTGATGATTCCCTCTTCAAAAAGCCTTGAGAATTCTTCTTGGGCAGCTTTAAGCTTAGCAGGAGCCAGTGGTCGCTTCTTGAGTGCAATAGGTTGTCCTTCTGTGACGATATGATGCATCGTGTTGGAGACTCGTAGTTCTGACTTGTTAAGATCGCAAAGCGATTTGTATTTTCGAAGAGGTGCTGATATCTCTGCTGAATGATGCACTGGGGTTGGCTGAATGACCTGTAACTCCAAACGCTCGGAGGCAAGTGTCCAAAAGCTTTGCTCAAGTCCGGTGGAAGGGTCGATGATATTTTGATTGGCATGATCAACAATGAGCCGAAATTTTAGATGGAAATCAAGGCCTATTATATTATGTTAGACCTTGGCAATGATGAAGTTGTGGGAAAATTCACGTCGTAGACCTATGTTGAGTGTGCAGTACCGGCAGCCATATGTTGGTATGGGCTCGCCTGTAGCTGTTGCGAGAAGAACGCCTAACGACATCTCGTCCATTGAATCACCTTTGAGAACTGAGACTGCCGCACCTGTGTCTACGATGAACTCTTCGCCAGTTTTGAAATCAAGAAGGTGCAGAAGTTCGTTGGGCTGTTTGGCGGGGTCATGCAAACAAGTAGGCTGGTGATTGCGACCGGCGTTGTCCGTTTGGTTCTCTATGTGAAAAATTCGGCGTGGACGAAAAGAGTCGACAGTGATGTCGGATTGTAATTGGCTTCTTCCCTGTAGCGCCGTTGATGCCGTTGGTGTGCAGAAAGTACGGTCTTCTACTTCCTGCGCCAGACGTTTCCCGATACTGGTGCACCCTTTTGCCTTCGGTCTGTTGTCCTTTCCGTCAGCTGTGATAATTGACACTCATTCGGAAATTCTTCGGAACGACAAAGACAAACTTGGCAAGCATAAAAAACTTCTAGTGGTTATAACACCAGTTCTTTGGGCCATATTTATTAAAGGATTGCGGAGATCTCGATCGCCGCCTACCATTATAATTTGACTTGGAAACGAATTTTGGTCGAGCATTTACTTTATTTAACCCGGATTTGGTAATGGCCAATCCTTCTAGAACTTTGGCCATGTTCGCCATTGTTCTCTCTAAAGAGGAGAGTCTATCATCTTGCGGGGGTATAGAAAAGGATGGTGGATTCACTTTGGGTTCCAAAACCCTATATTCTAACGCACATCTCTCAGATAAGTCATCTATAGAGAGAGTGTTGGGAAGTTGTCTGGCAAAGAGTTTCAACGTTTGTGGAAGATTTTTAATAAGAACAACCTTAGCCTCATGGTCAGTAATGTTGGTTTTATACCAACGTTTCCGTAATTCCCTCAATATTTCGATGATGCCCAAATTTGGCATGTCTAACTTTGCATATTTGTTTATTATCTGCTCAGTCTCTGTGGGCCCAAGCAAGGATTCTACTTCGTTTTGTAGACCTAAAATGGGATTAGGTAGCTTCCTAATGGCCTCAAGCTTAGAATAAATCCGTCGCTGCAATTCAGAAGGTAGTTTATCAAAAACCTTCGACAGTTTTTGATGATTGTCATAATCAGGAAACGGGGAGAAAGCGGAGTCTACGCGCATAAAGAATAGTTCACTATCTCCATCCCAAACAGGAACATCAATATCTAAAATTGGACCTGATATTCTAACAATCTTACGGGATCTTAAAAGCATAAATTTATAAGCAATATGAAAATATATAAATATACTTTAACGAAACGCTTACCCACAAAAAGCTTCCACAGGTGTATGAGCGCAGAACAAAAGCACGTCAGAGTAACTTCTTCCAAAAATCCGCAATTGAGCCTGTCGAGTACGTACGATGCCGTTTTGTACGTAGAAAAGATGAACAGAGGCCCTGTTGGCCTTTGATGCCAATGTATTATTATTATATCCCCCAAAAAAATTCAACACAAATCCACGAATATATATTCAAAATTCCCAGAAGACCTTGATTAGGGTAAAGAAAACGCAAATGTTAATCTATTTATTTCAAATAAATGAAAAAGGAAGTCAATTTTATTTATACCAAAAAAATCAGAACAATAATCAATATCCTGGCGCGGTCGCCAATTTTGTAAGTAAATGCCGTACGACGTTACAAACTCGGTTAAGGTGCTCTGAATAGAGATTTGTTACTGATAGGGGGCCCTTAAGAGGGCCTGGTAATGCGTTCTCCTGAATTGTTCAGAGTGTGAAGATGTTCTAGAGCCTTGGGTGAACTCTGGTTGAGTTGTCACACCCTTGGTTGAGCTGTAATCACGATGTGGATAACGTCGTTCAGGTTCTGCAATTAATTGGCTCGTCTCGCTGGTTGTACCGCAACTAGATGTGTCACGGATGTAGCCAATTGTTGGTGAAACTATCAAATCACCAGCGTAGGTATTGACAGCCAACAGAACGCACACGCGTGACGGAAGGCAGCATGCAATTTCAACGACTTACTTGCATAGTAAATTGCCGTGCTTAAATAGCATGCCATGCCTACTTGCACACTATTGGTTAAACGGCAAGTTTCACTTTTTTCTCATTGGTGCAACGTAAATAAAATTGAATTTAATTTACGCAATATCTCGGCCATTAATTTGTGTCGTTACAATACTTTTTGATTTATTTGATTATGGCGTTGGCATCAACCAGTCATTTCTTGAATATATAAAACTGAATTCAAAATCACCGAATTAGATCAACATTAATGGCGTTTTGATTAAACAAAATAAATGGTGACTTTAGCGCTTGAAAATCATTTAGATTTATACAATGATGCATTATTTCACTTTTAAATACATTTCAGTTTCACCAGATCGACGAACAGATTTGTCTTAATATTTAGAAGTTAATTCTTAGACGCCAGATTATATCTGGACTAATGGAGCTTTTATTGATCAATTACTATTTTGAATTTAGTAAAGGCCAATTATTTAGCATTTCAAAATATTGTCTGATTTCATTTGTCAATTTCTTTGAATTTCAATGGTGCGGTGACGAGTTTTTCGTAGAATATATAGATGTTAATGCATAATTATTGAATTGTTTCTAGGCTAAAATATCTTTTATTGAACAATGATAAGTTTGTCTTTAGCACTTGTCAGACATTTAGTGTTTAAAAATAAAGCGGAATTTCATTTGTTATTTTATTTGATTGTCAACAGAGCGACGCTCAATTATTCAATGACTATTCAGCAGTTCATACATTTTTGCCCGATTAGATCTAAGCGAAAGGGGTTTTATTAAAAGCATAGTAACTAATTTTGCGTTTGTTAAACATTTAACTTTCACAATGTTGATTGGTTTCACTTGTAATTTTTTGAGTTCCACCACGGCAACAACCAATTATTTCGTCAATGTACTGAAAATACTCCACAGTCGCCATGTAATATTGAGGCACATGAAAATTTTATTGAACAATAATAATGTCGAATTTTACGCTTGTAATTCATTTAGCTTTTCCAAATGTTGCTTGATTTCACTTGTTAATTTCTTTGATTTTCACCAGAGCGTCTAATAATTTTTTCCGTGAATATTCAAAGGTTAATGCATAATCGCCGGAGTACATTTGGATTATCGAACTTTTATTGGAATATAATATTGGAAAATTATCTCTTGCCCGAAATTTCGTGTTTGACAATGATGGGTGAATTTAATTTTTAAATTATTTATTATTCTCCAGCGCAACGACATCATTTTTTCCTGCATTTTCAGATGGTATTGCGCAATCGCCGACTTAAATCCTATTCATTAGAACTTTTATTTGAACGGTAGTAATGTTAATTTTAGCGCTTGTGAGTCTTTAGATTTTGAAATATATGTGTAATTTGACTTCGTAATTTCTTTGATTTGCACCAGTTCGTCGACTAATTTATCATTGATCATGCAGTACTCATTTGAGTTTTCCAGGCAAAAATTGAAGAGAATATCCTTTAATTGAGAAATAATATTCGCGATTTGAGCGCCTGTCAGACATTTAGATTTTGCAAATCTTGGGTGAGTCCAGTTACTAACTTCTTTGGTTCTCATTAGAGCAACGACAAGTTTTAAAATTGAATATTAAAAAGGTAATGCAAAATAGCCATATTAAAAATAATGAATGGAGCTGATATATATTAAATATTGGCGATTTTATCACTTGACATACATTAAGCTTTTGACAAATTTGCGTAATTTCACTGTTAATTTTCTTTGATTTTCACAAGATCGACGACCATAATTTTTTTTAATATTCAGGTGATAATGATTAATCACCTGATAAGATTTAAGCGAATGGAGCATATATTGAATAAAAATAGTCGAGACTTTAGCGCTCGTTAATCATTAAGTGTTTCACAATAATGTTCGATTTAACTGTTTTATTTCCTCGGTTATCACATCGGTGATATTTATTATTATTTTTCTCGAATACACTAAACTTAATGCATAATCACCGGAATAAATCGTGGAGAAAAGATCTTTCACTGAAAAATATTGATGGCAACTTTAGCGACAGTTAAACTTTTGGCGTTCGCCTATGGCTACAACCTATTTCTACAAAATAATCTAAAGTTCACGCATAACGGAGATTTTATTTTTAGAATGTTTGCGGAGTGATAGCTTTACATGTTGAATCTCCATGATATGCATTCGCGAGTTTTCGCTTTGAACTATAAGTTTCGCAAAGATCTGATTGATCCCTATTTCCAATTACGCATCTGTTTTGACTTCGATTAGGCTGGGTGCGTATTGGTCCCTTACATTCGACGGCGGCTCCAACATCGTTCATACTAAAGACTGGAAATTGGGTGTTATGAAATCTTCGTTGACTGGCGACATTTCGATATGGCCTTTCCCATACCGTCAAAATGCTCAAAATCGCAGATTTAATTAAATTTGGTAACCTCGTTCCTACATGTACATTTGTACTTTTGTAAAATTGATTTAAGACGTGTAAAGGATATGATATATATATATATATATATATATATATATATATATATATATATAAATAATGATTTATTTTCGATATGTAGACATATATTTATATACAATTATATCTATCAGTTGGTTGGCTTAGCAACGTGCATATTATTAGTATTCTCTTTTTTTAGTCTTAATCTAAGCGTCGCTCTGGCCTTCACCGTCTTTCTATCGAGGTAACTTGCAGTCTTCAGTTTATCCATATCATATCATATCTGAACCAACTGTTACTAGGTGTGTAATACCTCATAGGCAATTGCATATATTATAGCTCTCTGCCTAAAAACAATATCTGAACATCAAGTTTGTCTGTTTTTTTCAGTTTTGAGTTTTAACTTTAATTACCGTGCCATCGCAACATTACATATATAAAACACATGTTCGATATTTTCCATCTCCCCTCCAAAATTCCGCACACAGGTTGCGATTGTGTATACTGGGAGTTTGAGATAGCTGGAATTATACTGAGGTAAAGTTTTGGCTGCCATTTGCAATATACATTCGTACCTCGATATACGAGCAGCCTAACCTACGAGTGTTTTTTAGATACGTGTCGGAGCTCGGGCCATATTTTCGTTCAAGATAAGAGCCCAAATTCGAGATACGAGCCGTATTTCCGGAGCCTCCCGCTAGGTAGCGCGCAGGGTCGAGCATCAATCGAGAAAATCTCGCGCTCACTCGCACGTTTTACAGACATGAATCGAAGTGTAGCTTGTGAGCTGTACACTTTTTTTCTTGATTTTGCGTGATTACAGAACTGTTTTGTGTGGTATCATAGGGCCGAAGAAAATGAATGCTAAAGACAACGGAGACAGGACGAAGAGAATGATGGTGATAGAACTTAAACAAGAAATAATAGAAAAACAGACGTGGCGTACGAGTAATTGAAATCGCAAAGATCTATTACCGTAGTAAATCGACAATTTGTAAGATATTGAAACAGAAGGATGCCATCAAGGGTATTACACCAGCAAAAGCTGCCGCAATTCTTTCCCAATTAAGGACAAATATCAAAAAGGAAATGGAGAAGCTTCTGCTCGCGTTGGTGAAAGCCAAGCAGTTGGCAGGAGATACAATGACGTAGACGGCAATACGCACTCGTCTGTCTCCAAAGTAAGAATGTTATGCTAAAAATAACTCTTTTATTTCTTTATTTCATATTTTTTTTATGTATTTGTTAATTATACATGTTTGTTCGTTATTTAAAAATATATCATTAATTATAATTTACAATGGGTTGGGGATTTTCTGGTACTGAATGGATTAAATGGAATTCATTTATTTTAAATGGGAGAAATTCGTTTGAGATACGACCTGAGTGATTTACAGGCGTCGGTTCTGGAACGAATTAAGCTATTATCTCGATGTACTACCGTTATATATATATATATATATATATATATATATATATATATTTATAAATATATATATATATATATATATATATATTACACAAACACAAACGCATACACACTCACCAACTAGCCAGAACAAGAAACAGCAGTAAAAACGAGTCAGATTTGTTACCACTAGCATAATCAATTGAAAACCCAAAATGTATAAATATGTATGATTGTATAAGAGATGATTAGTATTCACGAAATAAATGGCCTTATCCACTTTGTTATTTGTGTTGTTTTCCTAATTATAAGAATACTGTGTTAATTAAAAGGGCATGGATATAATAAAGATATATATATATATATATATATATATATATATATATATATATATATATATACATAAATATATATATATATATATATATGTATATATATATATATATATACATTTAGAGATGACAATTTTCATGTGCTCTATGCAAATTCTTTATTTATAACCATTGGTGAATAAAAAACTGAAATATAAATAGAATCGTTTCAGAACAAAGACACCAAATTTGCGTAAATCTGCTTTTGTAAGCATATTGACTATGTGTGTGATTAGATGCCTGAGGATGATATTGTAAGCGCCTTTTCGCAATGTCGCCAGTCAGCAAGGATTATATCACACCTCATTTCCAGTGGTTAGTATAAACGATGTTGAAGCCTTCGGAAGAAAGGGATGAATACGCACCCAGCCTGATCGAAGACAAAACAGATACGCACTTGGAAATGGGGATTATTTGGAGATTCTATTGTAAAAAAATATTCGCAAGTCTTCACAATGTTGATCGGTTTCACTTGGCAATTTCATTGATGTCCACAAGGGTGCCGATCGATTATTCCTTCATTATATTATTGTGTGTGTATTATTATTATTATTATTATTATTATTATTATTATTATTATATATTGCATAATATCCCGGATAAATTGAGGCGAATCCAAATTTTATTGAAAAACAATAATACTGAATTTAGCGCTTGTTGATCGTTAAGCGTTTCATCATAATGCATGATTTCAATGGTTATATGCTTTGATTTTAACCAGAGCATCTGCCAACTCTTGTCCTGTAAATATTCAAAAGTTAATGCATAATTGCCGAAACAACTCGAGGAGATTAATGCTTTTATTAAAAAAATAATTATGGCGAATCCATCTCGTGTTAATCATTAAATGTTTCACTTTAAAGCAAGATTTTCTTATATCTACGTCAGAGCGAATTTTACAGTTTTCTTTTATTTGACAATAATATTGGCGACTTTAACCATTAACAAACGTTATGTTTTTTAACAATGATGCGTGGTTTCAAATGTCACGGATAAGCATAAAAATGATGTCCAATTTCTTGCTGGATTGTTCAAAATTTAATGCATAATTGCCTTATTAGACTTAGGCAAATGGAGCTTTTATTGTAATATAATAATAGCAGCTTCAGAGATTTGAAATCATTTAACGTTTCACAATGTTGTTTCATATCACTTGTTAACTTCTACGGTTTTCGACAAAGCCAAAACACATTTTTCCTTGAATATACAGAAGTAATTACACATTCACAAACATTTAGGGTTTGACAAAAATCTTTGCTTTAGATTCTTTAAATCTAGTTTGCGAGCTTGAAGTAAATACTAGTCCCATTGTATTTAAGCAGTCGTCGAAAAAACATGACAAAACTCTCGCCAGCCTCAACGCACTGACGCGTTTCGACCTTCCATGATCGTCATAGGAGACGAAAGCAAACTGACTTTTGAGGATCACACCGCTTGAATATATATATTTGGAAATCAAAGTTAGAGATGCGGCTCTCGATTCTAGCAGTCTCGCATACATTGAACCTGACCGTAAATGTCGGCTGCACAATTTATATGCAGTCACGAACATTTTTTATTTGCAGCTTTCGCCACATATACATATATAAGCAAATGTGCAGCCGACATTTCCAGTCAAATTCAATGTATGCAAGACTGCTAGAGGTGATAGCCGCATATATAACTTTGATTTCCATATATATTCAACGCGGTTTGATCCTCGATAATCAGTTTTCCGTCGTACTCTGATAATGATCATGGAAAGTTCAAAACGCGTCAGTGCGTTGTGACTGGCGGTAGTTTTGTTATGTTATTCGACGGTTGGTTAAATACAATGGGATTGGTGTTTAATTCAATCTCGCAAACTTGATTTAAATAATTTTTACCACCACTCGCGCAATCAATTATTGTTAAATTGATTTTAGTTCTTAACTTCTTTGCTTTTCTCTAAAGCGATCATCAGTTTTTAACTTGAAAATTCGTAAGTCACAAACAAAACGACAAATTATTTCGAGGCGAATGATTTAATTATTAAAAAAAATTAATGGCGAAATTATCGCTGGCGAGTCTGAGTTTGAAAATTCTGTTCTGCTTCCCAATTTTATTTCTTTGATTTTTGCAAAGCGTCGAACCCGTTTCTTTCATTGTTATCCAGAGGTCAACTAATAATCACCGGATTATTACTTGGCGAACGGAACTCTAATAATAGCGATTTTAACGCCAATCAGTCGTTTCGCTTTTTACAATGTTGCGTGTTTTCATATGTTGTTGATGCCAAATTTTTCCATGAATATTCAATAATTCATATATAACTGCTGGATTACATCTAATTTTTTTTTTAAAAACGACGATCTGATTTTTTCTGGGATTGTCTGAAATTTGTGCATACTCATAAAATTTGTTCTCGGTGACTAGAGCCCTTACTGAACACTGATAATTGCGATTTTAGCGCCTGTCACACATTTAGTGTTTGGCAATGATATGTTATTTCACATGTAAATTTCTTTTAAATTACGAGAGTGACTACCATTTTTCCCCTGCGTTCTGTGAAATTTATGTATAACAGCCTAATTTAATCACTACGAATGGAATCATTATTCAACAAAAATAATTGCGTTTTATGCATCTGTCAATCTTTGAGAATTTGAAAATTATGCCTGAATTCAATTGTTACTTTCATTGAATTTTACAAAGGCAGCGATTTGTTTTTTTTCCGGAATATTCTATGCCAATAATCGCTCGATTAAACCTCGGCGAATGGATCCTTTATTAAACAATGAAATTGAAGGTTTTAGTTTCTGTCAAATTTTTGGCGTTTCGAAATGATATGCGATTACAAATTTGAAATACTGCGATTAATGTCAGATCAACCACATCTCTTTTTCCATTAATGCATATACTCTGCAACTGTACCCATTATTTAACAAAATTATCTGCGTTAGTAGGGCCTGACATTCATTTAGCTTTTCAAAATGACGTGTGATTTTACACGTTTGTTTCAGTGAATTTTACGATAGCGAAGATTCAATTTTACCATGAATAATCTGAATTATATCCATAATCGGAAGGTTAAAACTCAGCAAATGGAGCCATTATTGAACAGATATTACATTGATACAAAAGTGTGCCAACCATTTTGAAGTTTCACATTTACGTATTATTTCAATTGTTAATTCCTTTTATATTTACAGGAGCGTCGATCCATTTTATCTTTAAACAGATTTCAATTAATGCATATTCGGAAGATTGAATCTCGGTGAGTGGAGCTATTATCGAACTATAATAATAAAGATTTTAGCACCTGTCAAGCTTTAATCTCTCGTTAATAAAGTTCGATTTCATTTTTTATTGTATTTGACTTTTACGAGAGAGATTATCAATTGTTTGTTTAAACTGAAATTTGTGCACTTTCGCTAAATTTACTCTTGGCGAATGAAGCCAATATTGTGCCAGGTTTATTGCGATACTAGGAACATTCAAACATTTAGAGCTTTCAATAAAGATTGTGATTTGACTTGTTAAGTGTCCTGATCTTAGCCAGAGGTATATCCGATGTTTCCTTGTTAAGTCTCTAATTTATGCATTTTTGCTAGATTTGACCTCGGCGAATGGAGCCATTATTGAACAATGATAATTATGATTTTAGCACTTGTCAATATTTAATCTCTCGGTACTGAAGTATGATTTCATTTTTACATTGTTTAACTTTTACGAAAGCGAATATGAGTTCATTTATTTAGTTTGAAAATGATGTATTTTCTCTAAATTTACTCCTGGCCAATGAAGCCAATATTGAATAAGGTTTTAATGCGAAACTCGGAACATTCAAACATTTACTGGTTGTAAACGAATTGTGATTTCACATGTTTAGTATAATTATTGTAACTATAGCGATTACTCTAGATTAGTTTCCTATTTATTCATATTTGATAGATTTGAACACATCAAATGATGCCATTAATGAAGAATGATAATTTCGATTTTAGCACCTCCCACTTCCTTTGAGTTTCACAAGTATGGGCCATTTCACCTGTTAAGCTCAGTGAATTTCTCGATAGCGGCAATCTATTTTGTTTTTAATAATCTAAAATTTGCGCAGGACCGACAGATTGAAAACTATCGACCAATGTAGGCTTTATTTAACAATAATATTGACAATTACAACGCAATCAAACCTTTTGAGTATTAGAAAAATGCGTGCTTTCATTTTTTAATTTTTGTGATTTTTGCTTGAACGGCGCCTTGTTTTTTTCCTTGAATTACATGAAATATATAAATGATCGGCTGGTTAAAACTCGGAGAATGTAGCATCTATTGAACAGATATATTGACGAGTCTATCGCGTGAAACAAAACTTTCGCGTCTAACAATTATGTAGGATTTCATTTGTTAAAACCCTTGGGTGTGCCTAGAGATGCGACACGTTTTTTCTTGAAGAGTCTAAAATTTATGCATAATCTCCGGATTAAATTTAGGCGATGTGGCCTTTATTTATCAATTATATTTAAGATTTTTCGACTGTCCAACAATTTAGCTTTTTGAAATGACGTATGGATTCAATTGTTATTTTCTTTATTTTTTACAAGATCGACTACCTGTTCTTTCCATGTATTGTCTGAATTTTATGCAAAATGGCCAGATTTTTTTCTCAGCAAATTGAGCCGATATTAAACCTGGTTAATTGCGATACCAGGACCTGGCAAATGTTTAGAGCTTGAGATCGGTGTGTAATTTCAATTTTATCTTCCATTCATCTTTGTCAGAGAGTCTACTGGATTTTTCCTCGAATAGTTTAAAATTCTTGCATTTACAACATTCCAGCACCTGTCAAACTATGAGCGTTTGAAAATTATATTTGATTTCGCTGGCTAATTTCTTGGACTAAACGAGGTCGTTGTTTCGTTATTCATTTATTATTCCAAAATGTATACATTTTAACTCCCAGCTAAAGAGGCAGTTACTGAACAATGTTAATGATGATCGTTTAGGTCGCCAAACCTTTATCGAATCATAATGATGGGTACTTTCATCTGTTAGTTTCGTTGATTTCCACGGGACTGGCGACTTGTTATTTCCTTTATTAGGCTGAAGTATGTACATAATCTCCAGGTTAAAACTCGGCGACCAGAAGATTCACAGAAAAATGATATTGACTGTTAAACTTTTAGAATTAGACGATGAATTATCGTTTCACCTTTTCATATCTTTGATTATAGGAGATTAAAACGCCTTTTTGCTTGATTTCTTTTAACATTATGTATACTCGCATTGTCAAATCCCTTAGAATGGAGCCATTATTCAATAATGGTTATTGCGCTACTGTGGCACGTCAAATATTTAGTGTTCGACGATGAATTCTGTCTCATGTGCTAATTGTTTCGTCAAAAACGACCCGTTCTTTAAATGAAATGTCTGAAATCCGTGCATATTTGTCTAATATATTATCGCAAATTGTAGCTACTGTTTTAAAATTCTAATAGCAATTTTTAAAACTTTCTATATCCGTCCTGATATGCGACTAAAATTATTAATTTTAATTTATTTCCAATTGCAACAAATGTTTTTCTCTTTTAATACTTATTGAATTCCACACAATAACAAGCATTAATCGAATATAGACATTATTTAACAATGTAAATCTCATTTTTTAATTTATTTGGCATTACCTTAAAGTTTGTTTGGTTTTCACTCCATGACTGGCGTGTTTTTACCCGCAATTTTATTCAAATTAGACATAGCCACAAAATTTAATTTCGGAGAATGGGGCCATTATTAAGCAATGTCGATTTCACTTTATAACCCTATCTACAATTCAGCATTGATCTTGATTAATAACGTCAAATTTTAGTTTCTTTGTACGTATGATAGCAGGGTCCACTGAATCTCTTGAATCGTTTCAAATCATACACAAGTACATGAACAAGTATTAGCGAATAGAGCAATTATTAAGCAACAAAAATGGTACATTTACATCTTATTTATAATTGAGCGTTTTATCTTAACTTTTCATATATTCTTAGTTGTTTTCGCTTACTCGTCAGCAAAGAACTTTGACAAAGTCAGCAGAATTATTCCTGTAAAATGAAGCCTTTTCGTTGAATGTTAATTGCGATTTATATTATCTGCCGTATTTTGAGGTTCCATATTTTTATATATTACACGATTTTAGAGTTATTTTGAATTTTACCATATCTCTGTCTAATTTTCCCTTTAAAAAGTCTTGATGTTCTGTATAATCGTCGGATTTAATCTCTAAGAACGAACTATTTTTGGAAACTTTTATTGCAATTTATAATCCTATGAACAATAAGCACAATATGTAACATCTCATTTTTCTTTCTTCATTTTACTGATTGAACCGACTGTTTTGCTCCTTGAATAATCATTAATTACTACAAAATCACCGAATCCAATCTCAGCGAATGAAGTCATAATTTAACATTGATATTTTAAATTTATAATCCCGTCTAAATATGAATGCATTTTCCATAAATTTCTAATATTTTTGATTTTCACGACAACATTTACTTGATTGTTGTGGAATTGTATATTAATTGTCGCGTACCTAGTTACAATTTAGTTCAAATACGACCAAAATGATAAAAAAGGCAGCCTAAACGAAAGGTATACAACTATTTCTGAACACCTGTTAATTCACCAAATACATACAGTCTGGCCTTGATCGATATCAGTTGGTGCATTACGCTTTAAGCATTAAATCATTCAATTGAATTCGCCTACAGAAACAGTATATAACTTACTTCTCTACTTCTTCAAATTCTCTACTTTTTCGACATAATCATCTGACTGAACCACATTTGATGAAGAAAATATTCAAGAATAAAAAAATTGCATTATCATTTTTCCTGAAACTGTGATTTCGTAGGGATTCATCTCGACGATGGAAGCCACTTTTGCACATCGATAATTTAAATATATTATACTTTATATATTTGGACGATTCTTCATGATAAGTGACTACATATATTTTGTTTGTTTTAATTTAGACAAGCAGAAGAAACATGTTCGTAAGTTGACTTTGAACTGGAGGTGATGCAAGCCACTGATTGGTCGTTCACTTAATTTCCATTCTCTTCATGTTAACAATTTTCTATTTTGTTTTTCCTTTCAATTTGAATATAATGAGATGTTCATTTGTGAATATCTTTTGAACATGGAAAGGGTACTATGAATTTTATTAAAACTAGCATTCCAAAAGAATGATAGTTTTATTTTTTATTCCTGTCTACTTTTGAGCGTTTTATCCGATTTCTTGACTTTACATCATATTTTCATCAGTTTTCACGACAGAACATTTCCGATTTCTACTTTTAATGTCTTTAGTTTCCGAAAAAACGTGAGAATAAAATTCGGTAGATGAAGCCATTCTTGAAATCTGATAATTGCGTTTTGTAATCCTGTATACATTTAATCGTTTTATTTTTATCCGTAATATCACTTTTTAGTATATGTGGTTTTAACGATAGCATCAAACAGGTTTCCATTTTAGCAGACTTCAATTTCAACATAATCAAAATAAATATTAATTGCGAAATGCAACATTTCTGTACTGTGCTAATTGCTATTTTCAAGCCAGTCTAAGTGCCAGAGAGAAATATATGAGCTAACGCGAGATGGAATTTCACAAGAATTTGACAAGCGAGCGACAACCATTTTTCAAACTAAGCGGCCAAATAGAAAGTACCTGGTCTTGTTTGTTTTCTTTGACATATTTTTCTACCGGTAGACAGAGTAATGCTTATAGATATGTCTATCATATATGTTGTTTAGCTACCATATGTGCAAAGAATAACACAAGCTAGTGGTCGCTTTGCCGAATTGCATAGATCGCCTTTAAATTTGATATTGGCTCTCGGTGGATGTACGCCTCACAAATTCATGAAAAATAACATCACGCGTTGGCTCATGCGTTTTGATATGGGTTTTAATGATGTCATTTTTCGAAGTTTTTACCAATTGGTTTGACGAAAACAGCATTGCGTTATTTATGTCTGGATTTGTTGCTCGCATCCTTTCTTTCAGACGAGTCTTTAGCTTAATGCTTCTTGCCAAGCATAATTATAAGCGGTGTATCGATAAAGAGCGCAGCCAACTTTGTGATTAATGTGACAAGCAAACGGCCTTCAGCATCGATTTTTTGAAGCAAGACGAACATTGAGTGTTTGATAATGAATTGCAGTTTTAATTTTTAATTGTTTGTTCTTGACGACATGGCGGACTAGTTTTCGCTTCTAATTGTCTTCAATTTCTACATTACCAACAGAATTTAAAATTGGAATTTTAATGTGACCATCCAATATTCAATCAGGAAGTCCATCGTGATTTTGGATATCACTATTTAGTATTTCACTTTTACGATAGCACCAAATATTTCGATCCTTGAATTAATCATGACGAGATGAGCGGTTTATCAACATTGATAAGTTTATTTTATGATCTTATCCATATTTGAATGTTTTATGTTGATATGCGGCACTCCTTAACATTGGTTTTCAATTTATGATGTCACTCACTAAATGTATTTCATTTTCACTTCTATCCTCAGCATATATCACGACGAACTAAGTGATTACTGAACAATTATAATTATTTTTTATAGTCCTGTAATCATCTAAGCTAGTTAACCATTTTAGTTGGTTGCCTTATGAGATACCATACACACTTTATAACCTGGAATTGTCCTGAATTTCGACATAATCAACAGAAATACACTCGGCAAACGGAGATATCATTTAACAATTTTGATACCTATATATACGCGTTGTATACTGTTATATGATATTTAATTTTGGCTTTTTTCACTTTTACATATGTACCGATACCTTTCCGCTTTGAGTAGCATTCAATTTCTGCATTACTGTAATACACAATCGCGAGGAATGAAGGCATTCATTAATAATGCTTATTATAATTTAATAATCCAGTCTAAAAATTTACGCTGTATTCTATGATATTACCAGTTTGTTTGGTATTGCAAAATTTAACAAGTTTTCTCCTTGAACATATTTCGATTGATTGATATTCTTCGGGTTTAATCTCGAAGAATAAAGCAGTTAATAGACAACAATAATCGTAATTGATGTTCCACTTAACAATCGAGCCTTTGCTCTTGATTTGTGACATAAAATTTTGTATTGCTTGACTGCAACAAAGCGCCTACTGGTTGTCATACTGAAAGTTTTCAAAATCTTAATTATAATCAACATTTAATTCTACGAATTTAGCATTTTACTAAACATTTATAATTGAAATTTTAGGAATGTTTACTTTTAAGTTATGTCTATCAATATGTATAATTTATCAATTACTGAACATTCATAATTGCAATTTTAAGTCTGTTCAATTTTGAGCATAGAATATGTTTATGATGTTTCATTTTAAAATTGAACGGGTTTGACGATATCACCGATGTAGTAATAGCCAGCTTTGAGACCGGGAACGCATCAGAAATTCCTCGCAAGAGTGCGCGAATTTAGAAGTACTCCGCACAATGATGGAATCAGTCTTCGAGCGGCGGATTTGAATGTAAAACAATGAATATTGCTATTTTTAATAAATGGACAAGCTTTATACAAGCAACTTCCTTTAAATAAAGCATTTGTGTTATACATGTTATATAAAACGGCTTCTTAGAGTTGGGAAACCTTAATAAGAGTATTATCTACCCAAATAAAGGATTTGACTGCATAGTTGGGGCAAAATAAGTCTCGGTCAGATGACACACTAATAATTTCTGAGGCAAACCGATTTAACGACCCAACCAATATTGGTGAAGTGTACAACACATTCCTTTTCACATTAAGTTGTGTTTATTTTCTACATTATGAATATTATTAATCTCGGTGTAATTAGCATTAACTCAACATTGATGAATGCATTTTAAAAGCCTGTTAAACTTTGTGTGCTGGATTCGGTTTTGATATTCCATTTTATAGTCTTATTATAGATTTTGGTTCTCTAACATTTTTTATATTTAATTGTATTCAATTTCAGTTGTATAACAATATTTAATCTCAGCGAGTAGAGCCTTTATTGAATATTGATATTTTCAATTAATAAGCCTGTTTTTATACTGAGATTTGGATTCGGCTATGCTATCTATCTCAATTGTCAATAAGATATTGGATTGTTTTCACCACATCAACGACGCTTTTTCACAATATTTTGTGTCAAATTTCTATAGTATAAATATAATTAGTCTCGGCCAATGGAGCTTTCAGTGATTATAGATAAATGTAATTAATATGCTTGCTTCAATTGATCGTCGGAATCGGATATGTTATATCAAAGTTTAGGTTGTATTGTTACGACGACATCACCGAATCCTTTTTAAATTAAACTGAGTTCAATTTCTACAGGTTGGAAATACAGAATCTCAGTAAATGCCTCCTCTACTGCAGATTCATAGATGCATTTCTTTACCTCTCTAAGTTTGAGCGTTGTATTCAGTTATACTATATAGCTTTATTATTACTTGATAAATTCTTTTTCTTTCGAGGACATTGTAATCATAAAAAAACTCAGCGGAAGGAGCCTTTGCCGAACATTGATAATTCCGCGTTATAAGCTTGTTTAATTTTTAGTATAATATTCGATTACGATATATTGCCCTAAAAATTGTGTTATTTTCAAGACATCAACGATTCTTCTTCATATTAAATTTTGCTAAATTTGTACAATTCGAACATAATGAATCTCGTCAAATGAGACTCTGCGCAAAATTTTAAATGTTAAACTTCAAGCGTTAGATTCGTTTATACTCTATAACTTGTTATCTCGTTATATATTTAATTGTACAGACCACATCACCGACTCGTCTTGATTTCAATTTCGCCGCCATTTTGTTGTGAAGAACAATTGATAGCACTCGTAGGTCGGTAAAATCATGATTACTTTAAGTTTCCAGGTACACCGATATTTGGATTTGACAGAAGGTTTACCTTTTGTTCCTTTATTTTGAAGCCCTTCACTGTGAGTCTTTCTACGGATAAATTATATGAGTCAAAACGCATTTGTTGATATTTAAATATATATTTATGTCTATGTATATATAGTTATTTATATGTATATATATATATATATATATATATATATAAACAAAACAAAGGGTTCTTTGAACTTCAAGTACCTACAATTTGCCCTAAGTATATAGTATATTTATTTTACATATAAACTTTTATTTATACTTACATTTTATATGAATATATAAATATCCATACACATAAATGTCAACAGAAACACAATATATTTATTATGTATATCTCAATCCACATATAAGCAACCACGTGAGTTCTCCTCACATCTTATATAAGAATCTAAATGTTCTTGCACATATATAGTGCAAATATCTAAATAATCATTTAAGCAACCATGTGAGCTAACCATATATCTTATATGAATATTTAGAATCATTCATATATATGTACCTGC
Organism: Eudiplozoon nipponicum; assembly: GCA_029291075.1. Lineage (NCBI taxonomy): Eukaryota > Metazoa > Platyhelminthes > Monogenea > Mazocraeidea > Diplozoidae > Eudiplozoon > Eudiplozoon nipponicum. The sequence goes on along the minus strand of JAQBSW010000890.1, from coordinate 7,376 downwards.
ACAATATGTATATACATATATATACACATATATATACATATCTTTTATTAATATTTATATTAACATATAAGCAACCATCTGAGTTTCTCTTATATATTATATAAATTCATACAGGTGTACAATACATATAATGTTTCTACCTATATATATTAATTTATTTGTAAGTCAACATATAAGTCACTATGAAGGTTCCCCCGAAAGAACACTATTCGCTACAATAATAGCCAAATTACCTCTTTCTAACCCTATCAAACTTGGTTCGTTTATTAATTCAAATTCATAGTCGCAGTTTCTTAGTTAGATTTATTATTAACTCTGATTCCTCCAATCTACCTTGCCTCCATTCGAGAAGGCTTTATTAAATATGGGGCCTAATGATTTTTCTACAGATGTCACATTCATGACGTTCATTCCTGATTTTATTTCAATTGATTCCCTAATAAACCTGGTAAAACTATTTCGGTTACATACTGGAATTTGTTTACAGCCATCCCTATTTATCCGATGATCTGTCCCCATTGAGTGCATGGCTAGATCTGATATATGACAATCCCATATTTTCCTTTAGTATTATGTTCCCCTCTACAAACCTGTATTAAACGCATGATGTCAACTATATACCTGAGTTTGCAATCTTTACGAGGTCTCTCATGAACCCCAGATTTGTTGAGCGGTTCTATTTTTTCTTTCCGATTTGGTAGATTATTGCTTATTAAAACTGATTGTCCTAACACTGTTCTTGTGTTGTATTTTGTTGCTAATATCCTAGTTTTCCTACTTAATCTTGAATCTGGTTGAACCAGAGTTCTTTACATATCTTCATTTAGCTTTTCTATATCCTTTATCTGATTTTCTTAGTTTATTTTTCCATTAAGTCGCCATAGCGTCTCGTTTATGATTTTATCAGTTAATTTTCCGGTTTACCATTTATCTTGAATATTTCTTTCAATTTCATTAATATTAAATAATGCGTTTTGACTAATATAAATTATCTGTTGCTTATATGCTTATCTATATATGCATAAGATATAGCGTGTAGACGTATATATAAATGGATATTTATATAACATGTGGTTACAAATAAATAAAATAATTTATTAATAAAATTTTAATAAAAAATATTGCTAATATATTATATACCAAATTTATTCGTAGGTACCCATCTTGTTGCTAACATGTAATCTTATATGTACATAGATATGTATATGGTTTGGACATAGACATTTAAATGAGAAAAAAAATTTATACAGGATATGAGTATAAATGTGTATTTGGTTATTGTAGACTCCGTATTTGGCCTTGTCCAAAGATAGGTTAGTACTATATCCTTTCAACAGTTAAATTAACTTCTCCCACCATGACATTTCGCACACAGGATGGGATTAGTAATACCGGCAATTTTAGGATTACTGCAATATGATTAAAGTAACTATTTCGTAGGTACTTCTACGCGCCCGAAACAGCAATTTTTAAAAAATACAGACATGGATAGACATGTATGTCAATCCATATGGTTTAATTATAGTTATTCTATAAATGACACTTTAATAGAGTACAAATATGTTTGTATAGGTTATTATGTGCAGAAGGGGGTGACATGTGTAAGTTTGTGTATACATTTGTGTATAAGAGAATAGGTATAAAGAATGGATATTAGGGCAGACAATAAAAATACTTTAGGAATTAAAATAAATATAAGTAGCTATTTCTCGAATGGGGATACCACATTTGCCACAAATCATTTTCCCGTGCGTATGGTGTTAACCCTGAAGATGGAACTGGCAATTAAGTCCCGAAATTTCAGAAAAAAAGTGTAAATCTTGTTCCGACGTCATTTTCAGCCACGTAGTTGATGGAGGGCTTCAAAATGTATAGGACTGTTTAAATTGGCATGTTGGATTCGGTTAATTTATATCACTTTAAGGATTATATTATTTTGTGAACATGACAATCTCCTTTAACATTATTTTCTGTTCAATTTCAGCATTGTGTACATAATTAATCTCGGCGAAAGAAGCATTTTAAGAACATTGATATATGCAAAATATGAGCCTGAATTAATCTGATCGTTTGGTTTAGTTATGCTATATCACTTTATAGATTTAAATATTGTTGCGAAATCACCGACTCTATTTTACATTATGCTGTATTTAACTTATTGAGAATGTAATTATATAATCATGGCGAATTTAATTATTATTTAAGACAAGTATAGTCATCTAATATTGGATAAATATACTAAATACTTTGCGTCGTAATATAGATAAACTTAAATTTGATTTTTTATATAGGAAACTAAATTATGATTTATGTCACTTTCACCTTTACACTCCAATTATTTCATGTGCTGTGTATTATTTTGGTTATTCCAGTAATAAAAAAATGACAAATGCCATTTTTTCATGATAATGAATAGGCTGATTTGTGTATTTAAAAACATTTCCTAGACTATTAATTTAGCAGTAGGTAATCAACTCAAACATTTACCAGCAAGCATAAGTTAGTTGAAACAAGTTTAATTGCTTATCCGTGGTTTAAACAGGAAAATTAAAATTCAATGATTATTTCGGTTAGAAAAAGGCTAAATTTGAATTCTACGTTTCGTGATTATTTGACACGCCAGGATGATGAATATAATTCCAAATATGAAACTGTTCATCTCTGAATTTAATTTACACCGAACCATGCTATATATTTATGCGTGGATAAATAAGGAGCTACAGTTCGATGAGTCCGTCAGATTAAAATGATAACCTTAATGAGCAGTTGAAAAATATTGATATATACAAATAAAAATAAGGGATACCCAACCTATAGTTAATAGGTGCAATTAATTTCATTGATCAATATCACGAATATAGTACATATTGATACGTTCATACAGAGAGAATACGAAGGGATGCAGTAGCACATTTTTATTAAATTGCATGATTGGTACAATACTTTGAGGATTGCTTTTACTGTCCGGCACTGCTCACTCAAAACATTTCCAAGTTCCTCTGTCATAGTATAAGAAATCGATTGTACTTCTCATATAATAAATATATTAATTCTTATAATTTTCCTGAAACTGTTGATAAATTTCCGATAGGTTGGCGAGCGTGGGTTTGGTGTTTGTGTTAGAAAATTTACTTCTACTTAAATTAATCGAGCGTTTTGTACATTTCTTTACTGATCACCCACTAATATTTTAATGAATTTAAATTACGACTAAATCCGCATTGAGGAAACAATTATATAAAAAGAAAAATTCAAGTGTGCTAAGGCTGACCTAATTTATGAATTATGAGGAGAGAAATAGTACTTGAGATAAGGCAAATCTGAATCCCAAGCTGTATTCGTGATCCTAGATTGACATTTTGTGATCTTGAATCTTGATAACGATGACTAGGAAAATATTCTAAACTTAACTAATCAAATAATCAAACTTTATTTCACGATGAAAAGGAAATCTTCAGGTGAATTACCATTTATGAATATCAAACCGATTTTCCATGTTTAGCAATTTAATAGGTATATTTATACGAAATATTCTAACTTAGCGATCCTACTTTATTTCATATAAATAATCCTCATTTTTTAAATTGTTATCTAAGTAATACTACCGATATTATGCCTTAGATTATCTCACATAAATTCATCAATAAATTCATATGTCTTAAATCCGACAGAACGATAAATTATCCTAGGGTCCGGGAATGAACGGACTCAAAAATAAGCGGAAAGGTTAAAAAATATCATTAAAGCACAACACAAGTAACTATTTTTAAACTGTTCCTAATATTGAGCATAAGAAATCATAACCAAAATAAAAATAGCACTCGTAAAAAAAATAATTAATACATGAAATAACAAATGCTGTTGCATCAAGTGTATTAGTCAAATGAAGTGTTTGTATAAAGTGAGACGAGAACATGGAACTGTGTGAATTTCATGCCGAATTCGATATCTTGCCTTTTTTCTTTGTTTCAGTTTCATCAATTTTTTCTGGTATGAACGACACTTGATCACGCACACATCTATTGGGAATAGTGGCTCTGTCAATTTTATGTTGTTGCTTAGTTTGTTTAAGGATATACATGTAGGCATCAACTAGTGAGGCGCCATAGTGCTTTTCATTTTTAAGCCATAAAACTATCAAATATTCTGATCTACTAATGATGACTGCACGTTTTGCTTCATGCTTCAATGAGATAGTCGAGACCAAAACTACCTATAGAAATATTTGGAATTTTATTTATTAACAGATTCACACAAATCAACTGTTGTTTTATAACACAATTTCGTCAAACTAAGAGAAAATATCAAGTAAGGATATTCCTATGTTGATCAAATTTTCCATTTCATTCATCTGATAGCTCATTGCCTCCAAATCGGATAATCTTATTGCAGTTTTTTTATCTCTGTAAGAGTTTACAAATGCTATTTTCTTGCTTCCGTTGAGCTTTGCTGCACATTGATTATATAGGTTGATGAAAAACGTTTTCTTGATTCGATATTATTTTTGTTAATTTATATTTGCCGTATTATTTTACAGGGTTTCTTTGATCCGTTCCCCCTTTTCGGTTTCTTCCAAGTATTGTAATCTCTTTTCTTGTTTCATAAAAAGTAACATTGAGATTCGTCCTAATTTTTACCACGTTCTCTTACTACCTACTCTAATATTTGAATTGGTAACTTCAAGTTGAACAACTTTTTATTCATTTTCAAGCGTGGCAAATCTAATTCACAAATACACGAAATTATTCATTCCGATTATCTACAAAATTATCTCAGAATATGACATAATATGAGTGCGGCAGTGTGTCTCTGTGGTTCGAGCACGAGATTCCGAATCACTGTCCACGTCAAATTCTAGTCAGTACAGATGAGTTCCCAATAAGGACGGAACAGATCTACTCGATGAATTATTATAATCAAGTTGGCGATCTTGATGTAAGCACCTGACCCATTAATTACCTACATATGTCAGTAAAAACCAAGAACTGTATAGTTTAAAAAGACAATTCATCCAGTAGATCGGTTTCGTCCTTACTGGGAACTCATCACGTACTGGCTCGAACCTGGGCACGTCTGCTTAGGAATCTCGTGCTCTAACTACTGCACCATCCTGCCGCACACTATACCACACACTAGTATCCGTTATATATTAACTAATGTAAATTGGTTAGTCTATTTTTTTCTTTTAATGGGGCTCATATGACATCCATTTAAACCCAAAGTTCCAACTTACCATCGACAATCTGTTATTACTGAACCGGCACCACACTACATGCCGCAATTTCTGGCCAGTACGTGATGATTTCCCAATAAGGACGAAACCGGTCTACTGGATGAATTGCCTTTTCTACACTATACAATTCGTATTTTATACCGTCTTATGTAAGTAATTAACGGGTCAGTTGCCAATATCAAGATCGCACCTTCATTATAATAATTATTATCACCGCCCGCGCAACCAATGCTTGTTTAATTATATTCGATATAGTGCCTCTTCTACACTATACAATTCGTAGTTTATTTTGGACATATGTTTTTACTTAATGGGTCAGGTCTTCATATCAAGATCTTAGCCTTGATTATAGTAAGATAACCATTTATCTAAAATATATTTCTTTCAATATCAATATTTCTTTGTCCATATATTCACTACTAGCATTGACTTTAGAATGCCTATTTTCATACAAACTTTACGATTGGGACGCAAATTCAGGAAGATACCTGATTAGGTACCTCTCCTCTAAATGTCTTGTTCAAATATGTGACCCATTCGTTTTAATCTAACATCCATAAATGTTAATTCTTCTTTCCTTTCTAATTCCAACGTAAATTGTAACTCTGCCAGTTGATTTGCTAAATAATAAAAATTCTCCAACCCCTTATCTTCATAATTCCTAATTAAGAAATGTCATCTAAAAATCTTAAATATAAGTTTTTTTTGAGAAGACATCTGAACAATGGATTCTTTTCTAAATAATGCATGGAAATGTTAGCGACTGAGACTGATAATTTTTGTCTCATAGGAACCCCGTAAAATTCTAGGTAGAATTCCATTATAAATATAATGTATGTGGAAATCATACCAATTATAATCATTTCCATAATACTTCTTAAAATCATTTTACTACTTTTCAATAGTTCAGGATATATCGTTAAGCAATGTTGGGCATTCTTTAGTGCGATCCGCACCGGAATCGATAACACATCCAGAATTGCCATTCTATTACACTCTAATAATTAATAATAATTTTATTAAAGCGGTAAATTGTCTTCAATTTATAATTCAATAAATAGGTGTATCTTCTTATTCTATGGCATAGAAATTTGGACATTTTTTAAGTTTGAGAATTCTTAAAAATCGTAATTCTCCTAAGTTGATTACCTTGTTTTTGAATCTTTCTTAAACAATACACTATAAGAGAATCTGTGACCATTTGTATTACTGCGTTTCCGAGCACTGAATATATTTCTCCAGACCCAATCATTTGGTTGCTTAAAGCCGTAACCTAACCCTGTAACTGTTGTGTATGTTGGGTCTGTATTTATCTTATTATAAAATTCTTCATAACTCGTTTTGTACTTAGTGGTGAATAATCAGTAGGAGCCGCAATAGCGCTCCATACTCACTGTACACTGGGGTGAGGAATGTGGGCAAATTGGACGGTAGAATCACCTATACGAATGTGTAGTAGTATAGCTGACTTCATATAAAATATTCGACAATGTACCTCCAAAGCCAAATAAATAATATATATATATATATATATATATATATATATATATATATATATATATATATATATATATATAAAGACTATTAAGGATACCGGCACTATGGATGTTGTACGAGAATTGTGCATGATTTAAAAATCAATGGATATCAAGTATGACAATAGTCATCGAAATTGAGAATTATTACTTCTGAACGGCTGTTACAGTAGAAATTCCGTAAACTCTGGTAGTGATCGATATCAGTTATCTCATTTCGCGGCATTCATGAATGTATTCAATTAGATTTTTTACTAGATGCCGATACTCAATTTACAATTGCATATATATTAGTTCTTCGTAACAATTAGTACTTACAATTTGTATATTTAATGAAATGATTTCATGTTTACCATGAAAAGAGATAATTTCTATGGTTCAAGTCCTGAGTGTATGGATTTCCTGGAGTAAAAGTTGTTCAGAAGTAGTTGCAGTTCTCAATTTGAATGAACCTTGACATACTCTAATTTAATTGTTCTGGTACCATGTACCGACTCTGCATCACTAGTTTTGGTACCATGCAACATTTCGGGAGACATTTTGTGGATATCCGGTACTGGCACAACTGCTGTAGTATTGGTACCCTTACAGGCTTCGCACATATATAT
>JAQBSW010000889.1:142500-162193 GCA_029291075.1 Eudiplozoon nipponicum | reverse complement strand
CCACATATACACATATAAGCAATACAATTAAACAAATACAAAATGTTTGAATCCACTTTCATCATGATATTTCCAAATATTTCGATATCCATGTACGGATATCTTCTTCAATGGAACGCACATCACACACTAAGTTGACAATCAATATGTCAGGTGGATATTTACCTGACTTTCGGATTGCGTACCGAAATGTTTGAATCCACTGTCATCATGATTTTTTCAAATATTTCGATATCCATGTATGGATATCTTTTTCAATGGAACGTACAAAGATATCCGTACATGGATATCGAAATATTTGGGAACATCATGTGAACAGTGGATTGAAACATTTCGGTACGCAATCCGAAAATCAGGTAAATAATTTATTCCCCGTCGCGCAACATTTTTTTTAAAGTGTACAACATTTCGGGCATATTAACTTTATGAGAATTATTGTCTTCAAAATTTATTCATATGCACTAAATAAATGGAAAGGTTTACATAATTACTTTTAATCAAGGTTGCGAGCTTGATATAAACACCTGGCTCCCTATGTACATAGACTTGTCAGTATAAACTAGTTATTGTTTAGTGTGGAAAAGGCAATTCATCCAGTAGACTGGTTTCTTCCTTATTGGGTTCTCATCACGTAATGTCCAGAATTTGCCGCGGTCAGATTTACACAATATTTCTTTGAAGTCATTATAAAGCCATAATTTAAAAGACTGGAAAAATTGTGAAATTGGATTTATCACAATTACCTGATCTGCGTTTTGACTAACACAAGCTAAATTATAGTTTCTTTGTGTATCTTCAAAATATTTCGATGGCCTTTTTCGGATATTTTCTTCAGTTCACTCGTTAGTTCTCTTGATTAGTTTGTTTATTAAAAACTTGTGATGATGCTTGCTTCATAAGTTTGTTTATTACATTTTGTGATGATGAGTGAACTGGAATTCAGCCGGTGTTAGTCAAAACGTAGATCAGGTAAACCAGGACTTGTTTGTCTTGACTTCTTCTTATAAAACTTGAAATATGTGGTATAGGCCAAATTGGATGAACTACTTATGATGTAAAAGTGCGATGATGATTAAATTGCGTTCGCTGTGTATTCTAATTCCTAATTTAAATTGTATTCCTAATTAATCAAATCTACATTGCTTTATAGAAAGTTGGATGTTTACTACGCCAAATGACTCGCTGTATCAGAACTTATTTTAATAGTTTCGCTGAGTAGTGCAGATTTACCTCGAAATTCACCCCTTTTTGAAAAGCTGTGGTTGATATCAAAGAGTGCGCGAATATTTTCAAAATTTCAACCCATCTGAATTCTGCTAATTTAATTTAAGAAAGTGGCATGACACGCAATCTATTTTCTTATTTTACTTCAGTCCTCAAAAAAAACAGTTTTTGAATTTAACCACATGGCAATACGTCTATGCTTAAAATATTTAATTAAAATTTAAAAACAGACCTCGAAAATCGTAATTGTTGAGACAGTTACAAATCAATACGTAGGTCGTCCTTAGTAGTAAAGAAAAGTATTTGCATACTTCATTTAATATTTTAGCGTTAGAAAGTTATCTCATTTTAAGTGCACGAGATGCTTGAAACGTTTTACACAAAGCTTGGCAAGGAATGCGTTAAATTGGCATGTTTCTATCAAATTTTCTTTTAGCTTCTTTTACTTTGTTGGTTGCCTGACTTGGAAAAACCTCTTCATTGTAGCCCATTCTGTTACGAGTGCCATCAAATTATTGTTAATTTACCCTTTAGACTTCCTTTGTTAGCTAAAATGCAGCTAGCGATATTTTCGTTCGCCGGATATTCTGTACGTCTTAGAAGAATGCCAGATTCACAGCATATCGTAAACAAACGGAAATACACTTCTGTAAACATGGGCACTTACCTTTTTCATTTTTCATATCCATTTATCTCCTAATATCAAATCTTTAATAATATTCTTTTTAATGGGAATAATCTAACGCGTGGAAATGACGCGGGAAGACACTAATAGACATTTGCTTTAAATTTCTATTGAGAAATTCTAATTTTTCTAATGCTGATGCTCTTTAAACTGTATCTGTACCAGCGCCAAACAATCACAGTTCAATTTTTCATTTCTTTTCTATATTTCTAATGAAAATTGTGGTACAAATAAAGTACTAATTAAAGACATGGATTAAATGGTAAATTTGTTTTCATTAATTGGACGACTCGTTATATAATGATAGCAAATTTAATTAAAATATTTTTCATCACCATCCGTATTATCAGTGGTTGTTGAAGTTGACAGTTCATTTTCTTAAGTTAATCAAAGTTATTTACAGGACAGAAAATAAAATTTTGTAACAGTTTAATTTTTGACGTGTTTTGCTTATTTTGTTTATTCTCTAAATTTATCGTTTTTGTTCGATTATTTAACTGCTATGTTTACCGAAATAGCCTCTGTGCCATTGACCAGAAATTTAAACTATTGCGATAGGATGCAACACTTTGTGAGCTCAGAGGCAGCGTTCACACGTGCTCCAGTCGTGCGTCATCCGGAGAATTATTTTGAGAACTATGTACCGTTAAGTCGTTGCGTAGAAAAGTTCTCGATGAACAAGGAACTTCTGAACGCCACTGAAGTTAGACAACATGTATTTGGAACATCGTCAGATGGGAATAAGACCAGCTGTTGGAATACTTCACTTGAGAGGGAAAACAGTAAATTTGTTCATCGGCTTTTACGACGCATGCGGAGCAAACGTGTGGAATGCCGTCCCAGTTTACAAGAAGTAATTTACACAATTGAACATAAAGCACCTGTGTCAAAACGTACTCTACAATTAGCACTTCAAAGGTGAGAACATACAAATCGTACTACTCATTTACAGCATCAACATATGTTTATCGATTAATAGAAAATCATGACTAAACGATATATAGAATTTGTTTTATATTTAAATTGGTCAAATTCAGCTAATGCATTTTCCCTGTGATATATGTTCCAGAATTTCAATCGTCAAATTTGCTTAAGGTGCGAATTACTCATGCATTTCTAATGAAGTTATACATGATAGCGAGGATAATAATAATGGTCGACAAATTAAGGTTTTGCACGTGAAATAAACAACAGTTTCAGTATAGTGAATTTTAATACTATGTAGTATTCTTCTTGCTGCATTTTAAGGCTCAGGGATATTTTATTTGTGACACTAAATGTAACTAATGTTGATTTTTTTGTATTGGGCGACTAGTAAGGTCAACTATGCAATGTGTACATATATAAAGTGAACAAACTTGATATTCATAATTGAAATTTAAGTTCTTCATCGGTTACTTAGTTTCAATATGTCATATTTCGCCACAATATATGAACATTTGCATCTGACCATTAGAATTAGCGTCAATTAGATTTTCCTTTGCCTAAATTTTGTGCAATTTAATGATATATGAGTATTTTTAATTATTTCAAGAGTACATTTATCGTATAATTCTTTAAATCAAGTTTGCGTGCTTGAAGTAAACACCAATCCCATTGAATTTAACCAGTCATCGAACAAGGTAACAAAACTACCGCCAGCTGCAACGCACTGACGCGTTTCGACCTTCCATGATCATCAACAGAGTACGACGGCAGTCTCGAGTCGGTGAATGCGGCTGGTCAGGCATAGCGGGAAATCGCCTCTAGACAGCGGGTTTGGGTACAGTGCTCCTGTGAGCGAGCTGGTCTCGACTGGAAATGTCGGCTGCACAATTTCTATGCAGTCACGAACATTAACTGTTTGCAGCTTTCGCCACATATACATATATAGGCAATACAATTTAAACAATAATTGATTGCGCGGGTGGTGGTAACAAGTCGTTTTAGTGCGTTGCAGCTGGCGGTAGTTTTGTTATGTTGTTCGATGACTGGTTAAATACAATGGGATTGGTGTTTACTTCAAGCTCGCAAACTTGATTTAAAGAATTGTTACCACCACCCGCGCAATCAATTATTGTTTAAATTGTATTGCCTATATATGTATATGTGGCGAAAGCTGCAAACAGTTAATGTTCGTGACTGCATAGAAATTGTGCAGCCGACATTTCCAGTCAAGTTCAATGTATACAAGACTGCTAGATGTGAGAACCGCATATCTAAATTTGATTTCCATATATATTCAATGCGGTTTGATCCTCGATAGTCAGTTTGCCGTCGTACTCTGATGATGATCATGGAAGGTCGAAACGCGTCAGTCCGTTGCAGCTGGCGGTAGTTTTGTTATGTTGTTCGATGACTGGTTAAATACAATGGGATTGGTGTTTACTTCAAGCACGCAAACTTGATTTAAAGAATTGTTACCACCACCCGCGCAATCAATTATTGTTTTAATTTATCGTATAAGTTTGCGAAAATTTATTCCAACTAAACGATAATTGGTTGCGCATTCGGTGATAATTTTTTAAATCAATTTTGCTATATTGATACTGACATCAATCTGTTTATATATATATATATATATATATATATATATATATGTGTGTGTATGTTTATGTGTTTGTTAGGACAATATAAGCATTGTATTATAAGAAAAGACATTTCAGCTAGTAGACGGGTTTCGTTTTCATTGGGGCACGTCTCTGTCGGTGTGTGTGACTCTAACCACTGTGCCAGAATGCCGCATACGTCAGGTAGCATAATGTCTGTTCTATTATGGAAGATTGCGTAAGGCTGGTTGGAAATTTAGTTCTAATATATGCCACTTAGCTCCACCTTTGGGAAGGGCTAGCCAAAATATTAAGGTAACATTTAACTGAAAATGCTGTTTATTGTGCAGCAGGATGGCTCAGTGGTTGACGAAAAATACTCTAAGCTAGACGTGATCAGGTTCGATCAGTGCTCCCGACAACAATTTCTAGAGTATTTGAAGTGTTCAAAATATAGTTGAAACCGGTCTACTGGATAAAATTCCTTCTCTACATTATACAATGCTTAGTTCATGTTGACATATTTATACATTTATTCTAACTGTCTGAGATATTGGTGCGTTCCTTTAGTACGATGTCCACATTTTCATAAAGAATCAAACATGGTGTTAGAATTATTTAAATCAAGTTTGCGAGCTTGAAGTAAACACCAATCCCATTGTAACAATAATTGATTGCGCGGAAGGTGGTAACAATTATTGTTAAATTGTATTGCTTATATATGGTGTTAGAATAACGTGACGATATTACTTCTGCAATTCTAGATAATGTTTATATGAATGAAACAATTGCAAAAGTGGATGCTTCAAAATTACCTGATAGGTTTTATGACTAGCAAAAAATTTGTCCTAGTTATTTCTTTTGTTGGAAATATTTCGGATACTTTTTTCGGTAAACTTTATCAGTCCACAATTCATCAAAATTCTTAGAAACAAACGAATAACTTAACTGCGGTATTTCCTTCAACCATTTTCTTTTTACTTTCGGCTGATGAGTCTGATCAAGGACTCCAACTTGATATAAAAACCTAACTCATTATGTACATACATTTTCAGTGTAAGCTACGTATTGTGTAGTGTGGAAAAGGCAATTCATCCAGTAGACCGGTTTCGTCACTATTGGGAACTCATCACGTACTCTTCAGAATTTGCCGCGGACGGGGCTCGAACCTGGCGTGTGAACGCAATACTGCAGTGTACAACAGATAAGAGCGATTTACCCTTTGCATGTGTTAGACTATTTGTTCTATACTCTCCAGGTTAGACGACGTAATTGAGGTTGCTCTAATATTTAGGGTGCGTAGCTTGATAATTAAAGTACACTTTCAATAACATTTTATGAGTTGAGTAATCAAAATTAGTCAGGCGAACAGGAGAGTGTGAAACCATTCAAGTTATAAATATATAGGCAATACAATTTGTCAGTAATTGATTGTGCGGGTAGTGGTAACAATTCTTTAAATCAAGTTTGCGAGCTTGAAGTAAACACCAATCTCATTGTATTTAACCAGTCGTTGGACAACATAGCAAAACTACCGCCAGCCGCAAGTTATACCTAGGAAAGGCTTGTTTAGTGGTAGCTGCTATTATTTCGTTACGTAGGCGCACGTCACGGTGGTGTATGTTGTTTTGTGTGATTGTTTGTATAACTCACAAGTATTCAGTTAAATATAATTAATAAATTAATAAGTAGAACCAAATTTAATGGATGTTAACTTGCACTTTGCGCTTGACAGATTAAATATTTTATTTTTCACAAATATGAACTTATATAAAACTAGGATGATTCCAATGAACGTAGCCGGGGAAGTGACAGGAATTTGTGTCCGGAAAAATCATCAAACTTTATGAAAATAAGAAACTTATTTAAGATATTAAATAAAATGATCTATTGGGATAGGCTAGTTGGAACCTCAAGTCTAATGGGATGCCATATAGGCTCCACCAAAATTAAAGGCTAACCAAGAAACATTAGTTAGTATATAACGGAACGTTATGTGTAGTGTGCTGCAGGGTAATTCAGTAGTTAGAGAACCAGATTCCGAAGCAGACGTGCCTAGGTTCGAGCCCTGTCCACGGCAAATTCTGGTCAGTACGTGATACGTTCCTATTAAGGACGAAGCCGGTCCACTGGATAACACAACACATTGCTTACTTTATACTGACAAATGTATGTACATAATGTATCTGGTGTTTATATCAATATCGCAACCATGATTAAAAACTAAATTAAGTGAAAGTCAGACAAGGATACAAAAAAATAAAAGTCAAAGGATGAAATTTGGAAGGGTTGTACTTTCAAGAATTGATTTATTAGTAATAAGATGATAAGCCCACTATGAAGCCAGTCTGATTTTGATGATAATGATAATGACGAAGACACTGTTGCCGTTGATGATAACAATGATAATGATCTTGTCGATGCTGCTGCTGATGGTGTCGTTAAATACGACGATCACGTTTTTCTGTTGCTGCTGCTGTTGATAATAAAAGTAATGACGATATTGCTGCTGCCGTTGATGATAATGATGATGTGATGATGTTAATGATGATCATAATGATGACGATGACGCTGCTGATGCTTTTTTTGATGATGTTAATGATAACAACGATGACAATTATGTTTTTATTCATGCTGCTGATCAAAATAATGATGCAGAGTTATATGCTATTGTTGACGATGATACTGATGATGACGCTTTTACTGCTACTGATGATATTTATAAAGACAAAGAGGAATATGCTGCTATTGATCATGTTGATTGTAATAATGATGACGATTCTGCTGTTATTTGCATGGCTTATGAAGATCACATTGATTTTAATGATGCTGAGGATGTTGATTTTCATAACGAGGATGATTGTGATGATGCAGTTTCAGCTGATGAAAAGGATGATGATAAAGAGATAGAGGAAAATTATAATAATAATAATAATAATAATAATAATGATGATGGTGATGATGATTATTAGGATAACGAGGATGATTTTGATGATACAGTGACAGCTGATGACGATCATGATGATGAAGGCGAGAATGATAATGAAAAGGTGAAGGAAAATTGTGATAATTATAATGATGGTGATGGGGATGATAATTATGATGATATGTCTTCTACTGCTGTCGATAATTATGATGAATATAATGATCATGATTATGTTGCTGGTGACGATGGCGATGATGACAATGATAATGAAGATCAGGATACCAGTGACGATACAGATAGAATTAATGAGAAAAATGATGATATTGACGATGATGATAATTGTAATATTGATGCCGCTGCTGTCAGCGCTGTAGATGACATTAATGATAATCATGATAATGATTTTGATGAATATGATGACGATAATGAAAATGACGATGATAATGATTATGGTGATGATGATAATGACGAAGATGATGATAAAAATATTGATGATGTTGATGACGAAGAAGACAATAATGATGTTCTTATTGCGGTTATTCAAGATGTTTACTATTTCAGCAGGATGGTGATAATAATTAGGATGCTGCTACTGCTATCTCTGATGGTGATGCTTTACTAATGTGGCTGATTACGATGCTGCTTTGGATGTTGATGATGGCATTAACAACGATGGTGATGATAAAGATGATAATTAGGATATTGCTGCTGATGATGATTATTATAATGATTATGCTGTTGAAGATATTAACGTTAAATAAGTTGTTGTTACTGTTGATGCTGCTGCTGCTGATGATGAAAATGATGATAATCATTCCGCTGCTGCTGTTTTTAATGTTGATGATGATGTTGAGGATTATGAAGATGATGTTAATGCAGTTGCTGCTGCCGTTGATGATAATAATGAGGGCGATTTCACTGCATCCGCTGCTAATAAAGATGTTGATGATGATGTTGGTGATCATGATGATGGCAATAATGCAGTTGTCGCTGCTATTGATGATAAGATTGATGATGATATTGCTGTTGCTGATGATGATATTAACGTTTATTATGATGCGGAAGCTAATGACGGTGATAATGATGCAGTTGTTTTTCCATTTGATTAAAATAATGATTATGATTTTGCGGTTGCTGCTCTTGCTACTGTTGATGATATGGATGATTATGATGATGATGATGACAATTATGATGATGATGATGATGATGACGATGATGATGATGATGATGATATAAACGATGACGATTATTCTGTTGCTTATTATGTTGTTGTTGTTGATGATGGTGATGATAATAATACTAATAAGAATAATGATGATGATGATGATGATGATGATGATGATGATGATGATGATGATGATGATGATGATGATGACTTTAAAAGTTACTATGAAGATGAAGGTGATTCTGCTGCTATTGATGCAGCTGACGACGATTATATTGATTTTGATGTTGGTGGTCAGGACGATGATGATCTTGATGATATTGATGATGATGATGCTATGGATACTGTTGTTGTTGGTGATGATGATGATAATTGTGTTTCTAATACTAATATTAATAACGTTGATGATGATAATGATTATGATGTCGATTCTGATGTTGCAATACTCAATTATGTGGATGATTATGGTTTTAGTGATTATGATTTTTTGAATAATTCAAGTCACTATTGCTTTTGTGCTTCACAAATTCTAGCAATATACTTTTTCCCTCATATTGCTGTAAAAACAATTTATTGCATTTTGAAATATAGGGCCGGAAAAACTTTACATAAGTATCTTCATTTTGTTATTAATTCTAATATGTGTTGTTGGAATGAGTTTAATTGTTCTGTATAATTTCAAAATCAATTTCCCAAATCAAAACGACCAGCTTTGTAGTCAGTTTTAACAACTTCGCTTAGGGTCAGTTGTGCGAATAAAATATTGAAGATAACGTATATATATATATATGATAAGAATTGTAACTTTAACCTGGAGACAGCGTTAGGCAATAAGACTCACTTTAAATTCATAGCATATTTGAAATTTGGAAAATAAGAAATAAAATTTTATCAGCTACTAAGTATATTTCGTACTTTATTGATTCTCAAATTCACATAATCGAAATAAAGCATATTTTCTGAAAAGTGAACTGAATAAAAAGTATAAATTTACATGCACGCCATCGCATATATATATTTACTTCAGAAAGAAATCAATAATGAAATGATATAAGGAAACACCCAATCTGTTAAATATAAAGCATCTAAATATGGCTCCTCATCATTAATTTATTTATCAGTTAATATAAATCGGGCTGCAATTAGGAAATCTCCATAGCTTTATAGTTTTTGCCTAATATCTATTTCATACCACGTCATCCAAACAATTTATAACAAACGTGCGTCTGAATTTTGCTAAAATTCTGCGGTATTACGAATGATTATTCGGCATTCGATTTGCCACGCACATTTTAATTATAATACACTTTCACCTTAGATTTTAACCTTTTCGCCGGGCGATCTAGGTTATACGATAACCAAAATCTAGGGAGAATGAAAAAGTTATAGTTAAACGTCGGTTCACTGTATATTTGAAAATTTCACACATATGCTATTGGCATTAAAAGGCGTATCCAGTGCAATAATAAAAGGAGTTATCAGTATATGAATATTTATGAATTAATAAATTTTATTTCGATTTATATAAGCAGAAAAAGCCCATAAAGGCGTCAAAGTTGAATTTTAAATTATGTAATGCATCTAAACTATTGGATTTTTCCCATTTCAAACACATTTTAATGTTTATTTTGCTTTTTAAAAATATAAATTTTTTTACATAGATAATCTTTTTGACTACAGTTAATATGTTGCGATTATACAATATGTATTATCTAATTAAGAAATATACGTAATTATAATTTTCCCGACCACTAAAATACATAAATATGAATGTGTTTTGAGTTAAAAAATTGAAAATGCAAAAATTTGGGGTTGGTTTCTTTTACGAGGTAAAAATGGTGCTTGTGTTTAAACAAACGTGTAACGACTGTGTAATTTTTGCATGTATACTCAATTAAACAACCATTGTCTAACTTTAAATATGACCAGAAGGATATGCCAAAGGCCGCATAAACACGAGGTATTATCTTTTGCAAACATGAGTTTAGTGCTTACGCGCGACTCATCAGTTGGAGCCGGTTCTGGCCAAAGACTATTATAAATTTGGTTAGGTTATATGGGACACTTTCTAAATCGAATTGCGCAATAGTTCATATGAAGATCACTCTACAATAACTTGTTTAAAAATATATATGAAAGACTGCTTTTTTCCACGGGCCCACATTTCTTGAGAAAATATATAGTGATTTATAGGCGAGTGCCAGCATCTACTGGGTTGTCGGCAGTAGGCATAAAATGCATGTGGAAACGAGATTACTTCTTTTTAAATTCTGATTTAGGCGTGTCCTCCTGGCTCAAATTGAACTAACATAATACTAGATATGCCATGCCTGATCTGATACGTCAAGGCAAACATACTAGTTCTCATTTGGATTCTCGCTGCCATTTTCTTGTGCGGGGCAAATGATAACACTCTTAGGTCCGTAAAATCTTGAATCCTTTACATTTCCAATTGCACCGATTTTTGGCCTAGACTGATGGGTTCTCACGTGTCCCTTCATTTTTGAAGCCCCCCATCAGCTGCTTGTCTGAAAATGACGTTGGAAAATATATAACTGTTATAAATTCCATTGAATTATATCTTGATTGCTACTAAAATATGATAACAAATTAATTGTTATTTAAATCATATTTGCGAATTTGGTATAAAAACCAATCCCATTTTGTTTAACCAGTCGAACAATATAGCAGAACTACCATCATTCACGTTTACTTACGCTACGTTGTAAGGCTAGTTAAATACAATGCAATTGGTGTTTATATCAAGCTCTAAAATTTGGTTTAAATAAATGTTACACCCACTTCCGTAATCAGTGCTTGGTTAAGCAATAACAGACTTCGATCGAGGCCACAGTACAATGTCTTCCTGATCTATCGCGTAACTGATTGTGAAATGCAGCTAATGTAGAATATCACTGCGTTGGTAATCTATTGGATAGGAAAATTTTATGTATGGTGAGTTGGTCGTTTAGACGCATGGCTAAACACTTCATGCGAAGTTGATTCTCCAACTTTTTTATTTACACATACATAAAGAAAATTTTGTTGTCTAACTTCTTACATATCTTGAAGAAATGTGTAGTGGGTTTCGTGTGTAGTAAGGGCTTCTACTGCGGTGTCGCCAATAGGCATGCAACATATTTGAACATAAGGCAACAGTTTTTTTTCGTGCGGACATTAACAAATCCTTCTGATTCCACTTTAACTGACTTGGAAGTAGGTAAGCAACGCATAATACGTAATTGCATATAATTTAGTTTTCTGCTACCAAGAGTTTATAACTATGTTTTTGGCAAAATTTATTTTTAGAACATTTAGATATCACCTTGTGAAATTTGTTCACATACCGAGAAGCGTTATAGCTTGCGCGATTTCTGAAAATTTGGCGGAAAGCAGGGTCCCTTAGTAAAGACTTGTCAAATTTTTCAATTAGAGTCTTCTAGAACCTTCTTTGCAAGAGACTTAGTTCTTTCTGTATGTATATTCGATCACAAATTAAAATTACTGAATTTAAAACATGTGGAAAAAGACGGTTATAGTCCTATAAACGTGCCAATCATGTCCTCACTTTCCATTATGCTATGAGATTTATAGCATTGTTTACATTGAGTTTAATAAATTATTCAAACTATGGTGTATGAGCACATTTCCAAATGGAAATGAAATTGACACGAAATCCCTTCACATGAAAGCGTGCTTTACACGAGAAAATTTCGCATATAAATGCACGAAACCTCATTTGAATAAAAGTTCAATGTACAGTTTACCTGTTAATACATAGTTTGGAAACCAAATATTTGTCCTAATAATTGAAACATGGTTTTCTAACTTGATCACAACTGTGATTTAGAACGTGGACAACCTTTCAAACAGAGATCTTTGATTGAGCTTGTGTACTTAGACTCGCAGTGTGATTCAATGTTATTTGATAGTCCCCTTTAGCTGGTGTGTATAGAGATATATATATATATATATATATATATATATATATATATATATATATATATATATATATATATATATATATACATTAGGCTGAAATAGTAGAAAATTATTATTATTTATTTTATAAATTCTCGAAGAATTTTTTTCGTGTACGCTATAATCGATATTTTAAAATTGTCATTTTAGCCCCCGTAGAAGAGGAAAAGAGTTTGGCTGATTAATTTCAACTGAATAAATGGGCTATCGTAATGCAAAACGACAATAAAATTGCCGTTAATTGGTCTGTTGACCTTCTGACTGTTCGTGCTTTTCGTTGCTGTGTCCTTTTCATAGATTTTCAACCTAATTACCGTGGACTATCTACATTTCTTTCTTCCTTTCTTTTCGTTTTCTTTCTTGAGGATTTTGTTATGAGGGCAATTTTTTCGCTGAAAAAAAATTTCATCAAGTGACTCGCGTAATGAAAGTGCATCGCGGTAAAATGTCAGCTCATGAACAGTAATTATATAAAGTTAAAGAAAATACTTGTAGCACTTGGGAGAGTGTGCATTTCCTGATATTAACCCAGTGTATGGTTGTTCTTGCCATTTGCGTTGCTGTACTTATTATGTAATATTAAACGGGCAACTTTATATTCATTGCATTTGTTATTCTGGCTCTTAAGCAGGCCGACTAGACTTGAATCGAAAATTTCTTCCAGTTTGATATTATTATGTAGCGCCTCCAAATGGGCCAATTAGAGAGAGACAAAGTAAGCCTGTATATTAGACTTTATAATTTTACTTTTTAAGAATCGTTTTAAAGTGTATTTCCTAATGCTTTTTTAGAATTTACAAAGTAAATGATTAAGTAAATATAATTCTACCGAAAATTTGAGATAAAATTTGTGTAATATTTGTTACAATTGAATTGACACAGAATAACAATTACGGCTGTAATAGTTCTAATTCCATAAGCGAAATGTAACACAACTCAAAGGTGTAAAATGGTACGGAAATGAAGATCAGCTTAAAACTGCTGGCATTTATAACGCTCATGTTGATTGCGGAAAGGCTAATTTGAAGTTCACATAGCAATAATGTGATATGGCTCTGACAGCTACACTTAATCCCGTTCACCGGATTACACCTAGAGTTTCCACGTACCGGAGCGTATTTGATCGTTGAAATCCCTTGCATCAAGTCACACACGAGCCTTTCAGGTTTACTTCTGTTTTATTCAATTGAAGCCTCTTTGAACTTTGAAACGCTGGTTATATTTTCAATTAGATGCTGACCTGTATAAAGTCATTGTTGGGTTGATGGGACGTGTGACTACAAGTCGCAGTCGATCAATTAATTTTCGATATTTTAAGTTTCTGTAGCAAACGAAGATATGAAGAGCGTGACTTCAATTGGTGCGAACAGAAACAGACTGTCAATTATAAATATTTGCTGAAACACTAAGACCAGTAACAATTGAAATGCAAACCCTAACCCAGTGTCACAATCATGTGCCTGGTACACTATCAATCGGGTTTATACTTATATAAGACTGCGATTACGTTTTGTCTGTCCAGTAATCAGAATTTGGTATCTATTTGAGTTTGCCTTGAGAATGGCCAAACACATTTTCCGTTTTTTGAGAGCCGTATATTTAATTTTGTTTTTCATATATATATATATATATATATATATATATATATATATATATATATATATATATATATGCATTGCGATTTGATCCTCGCTAGTCAGTTTGTCGTCGCTGATGATGATCATGGAAGGGAGAAATAAGTACGTGTGACTGACGATAGTTTGGTAAATTTGTTCGACGATTGGTTAAATACAATGAGATTGATGTTTACTTCAAGTTCGCAAACATGATTTAAAGAATTGTTAGAGAATTGTTACCACCACCCGCGCAATTATTGATTGGCTAATATATTCCCTTTGTTACATTGCTTTTTTCTGACTTAATATTTATCTTAAAAGTTTACGACCTCCAGGAATCTATTTTGTAACAGAGAAATATATGTAAACTCAGTTAGAAACTGATTTTTTTACCTAAGTTAAACAATTGAACAATCATTTATTGCGTGGGTGGTGGTATTAATTCGTTAAATCAATTTTTCGAGCTTGTATCTAATCAGCGGCACAACGAAACAAATATACTGCCAGTCCCACGAACTTAAGCGTTTTGAGTTTCAGTGCTTACAGCAGAGCAGAAAGGAAAACTGACTAACGAGGATCAAATCAAAAGGCACATATATAAGGAGAGCATAATTATACTTGTAGAACTGCATTATAACAAGAGGTCTGTGGGGCTATTTGATTTGAGTCCTACATATCGTATTTTATTTTCTTTATATATAAATTCCGGCTTGATCCACGAAAGTGAATTTCAAGTCGTGCTCCGAATATGAGCATAAAAAGCCCAAACGATTCAATACATGTGGCCGACCATAATTTTGATATACTGTGCGACTGGTTAGAAACAATGAGACTGGTGTTTATCTCAAGCTTGCGAACATTATTTAAATAATTTTTATAATCAGTGGCCAAATGAACGATTGATTAATTAGACTCGCTATATACCCAAGACGTAAGCTGAATAGGATTAACATTCGTCATTACGTAGAAATGATGTGACCATGGTAACTGAGTGTACAAGAAGTTAGAGTCCAATCTATATATATATATATATATATATATATATATATATATATATATATATATATATATTCATTGTGAGCTAGCTTCCCGTCGTGCTTTGATGATGACTAGAAAATTTCAAAACGCATCAGTAAATATGATTAGCGATTCCTCATCCGTATTGTACGACATGTTAGTTACAACGGGACTGGTGTTTACGTTGCAAACATGATTGAAAGACAAAATTATTGTCGAGCTGTTCATAAATTTAAAGTTAGTATAAGAAAATTACTGGTGTCGTGCTGGAGTATACTCTTTCACTGCTTTTGCTAATATATGGCGCAAAGTAGTTACTATTAAGTATTGTAATTGACGGGAAATGCCCGCTTTTTCATTTCAATGCAGTCCATATATTTGCATTGCGGTTTGATCCTCGCTAAACAGTTTGTTGTTTTACGCTTATGATGACCATGGACGATCAAAACGCGTCAATACGTGTGATTGACGATAATTTTTCTTTTGCCGACTGGTTAAGTACAATGCGAGTGATGATTATTTGAAGCTCACAAACTTGATTTAAAGGATTTTTATCTATTCTAGCGCAATCATTACCAACTTAAGTCGAATAGGTGGGATGGGAATATTACAAATGGTACTTAGCTGGAAACAGGTTCTTCGTTGCTGTCCAGAGAGAAGTTAGGCGAAGACTTTAAAAGGATAGTTTTTTGAAATCTAGAAATTGAACAGAGAGGAATCTACGTGCAATAAGAATAAATCGCTAGACCCATTTCAAGCGGGATCATCGTCAATAGCTGGATCTGACAGTCTTATTGATTTACAGGACTTCAAATACATAAAAAATATAAAATTCGAAGGTAAAACCAAACATTAAATGGAGCTTAAATGAGGAGCGATATAAAATTTGATGAATAGCTTGCTAAAGAATGTAATTTGACAATAATAATACGCTTATCTGGAACTGCGAGTACAGAATGAAGTAGTCTAAATTTGGTCAGATTAACAAAATGAAACCTGACATGCATATAGTGATAAAATCTAACTAAATTTGATCAAATTAACTCAAAGAGATTACAGATTGAAATTCTTCGTTAACTTATGTTAACAAAATAAACACAAATAGTGATATTCTTATATCTTGTTAATGCTGCAGCCGTAAATATAATCGTGTATGGCTTTTAAAATAGAACTTTTAAACATTTCAGCGAAGAATTGAGTCATTGTAAATAGAAAAATAATCGGTTAATAAATATATAAGCGCTTTTATGTCCATTTAAATTAATTGCCTTGGAATTGATGAAATACACGGGTGATACTGAAGGGATATGGATTGAAATAGCGTAATAATTGTAATTTTAATAATGTACTTATGAACTTAATTAAATTCAGACTTTGACCGATTGCAAAATATTACTGCTCTCAGGCTTGGTGACCAATTCTAACGCTCAATTAGGATAGAGGGGTGCTTTACTAAGACTCAAATTGTCGTGATAGTAGGCTGTCCAAAAAAGTGCCATTATCGTACTCATCGGCATGAAGCTTTATATTTTTGAGTATAGGAACGTAATTGACTATTAGAAGCCACTTCCAGAAATACCGAACAAAGCCATTCGCAAACTTGATTTAAAGAATTGTTACCACCGACCACGCAATCAATTATTGTTAAATTGTATTGCCTACATATGTATATGTGCCGAAAGCTACAAACAGTTATTATTCGTGACCGCTAAGAAATTGTGCAGCCGAAATTTCCAATCAAGTTCAATGTATGCGAGACTGCTAGAGGTGAGAGCCGTATATCTAACTTTGATTTCCATATATATATATATATATATATATATATTCAATGGTTTGACTCCTCGATAGTCTGTTTGCCGTCGTACTCTGATGATGATCATGGAAAGTCGAAACGCGTCAGTACGTTGCGGCTGGCGGTAGTTTTGGTATGTTGTTCGACGACTGGTTAATTACAATTGGATTGGTGTTTACTTCAAGCTCGAAAATTTGATTTAAAGAAAGCCATTCACTTTCCTCTGTATTATACCGAAAATTGGCTCGTTTAGAAGCTAAAACGGCGATGTACGTATTCCATAATAAAAATAGAAAAATAGAATGCAAGCAAAGAACAATTAAAATGAGGCGTATAATTGTATAAAATTTCAAACCGAATGCAATGCACAACTCGTGTGTCAAAATGAACAAAACAACTGCTCGGGAATTCAATCTCAGACCAGACCAATTTAAGATACAAAAGATTTGCGTAAATTGTTGATAAAGAAATTTAGTAGAGGTATTACATTTTTTAACTTATGCGAAGTTTGTTAATTATATAAATATACTATATTTTACAATAAATATATATATATATATATATATATATATATATATATATATATATATATATATATATGGACAAAGAGAGAGAGAGAAAGACTTCAAAGCATACGTGCCTTATTTAGAGCCTTGGTGACGAAAATTTCTGACAAGTTCTTGAAAAGTTTTCAATATAGACGAAATCGGTCTACTCAACAAATTTTCTTCATTATCTGATGCAATATTTAGATTTTACTGGCAACATATACAAAGTCAAAAAAATGTTATAAAACCAATTTAATATCACTCACGCTGATGTCTTCATATCTAATCTATAATGAGAGATCAGAGGTGGCTGGTTAGAACTTAAGTTATGCAGAGATGTCAAATAGGCTCTAATTCAAATGACGGCTAACAAAAAATCATAAATTCGTGTAAAAAGGAAAATTGTGATTACTTCGTTGCAGAGATGGCGCAATAGGTGAATTAAGGACTTCGAAAAAATGTGAAAATTCAAGCGCAAGTAGCCACAATTTTTGGATAATGCTCAACGAGTTACCGTAACCATAAAAAGTCTTTAAATCAAGTTTGCGAGCTTGAAGTAAACACCAATCCCATTGTATTTAACCAGTCGTCGAACAACATAACAAAACTGGCGGTAATTTTGTTATGTTGTTTGACGACTTGTTAAATACAATGGGATTGGTGTTTATTTCATGCTCGCAAACTTGATTTAAAGAAGACAGTCTGTCCAGTAATGATAGCATGAATCTTGTCGGGTCTAAAGGGACACAACCATCATCCTATTTCATGTGAAGCCTCGAGTTAGTTCGAACTGCGCAGTAACATTTAATGTTATATGTGTCCAACCGAACGAGAGCAAAGGTGCCGGATGCGAATTGCAAGTTTCGGCTGCTGAAGGAAACTTTGGCCACTGATATCTGGACAGATAGTGCTCATCAGCCTTGGTTGGCAGACTATCTAGGAGAAGGAAAACTCCGAATACAAATCATCCTCACTAGGAATGGGCGACCTAGTGTTATTTTGCAGTCCACATATAACCATTAACCAATTATGGTTATATGGCATGGAAACAAGTCACTTTTGGCTATTGTATGGCTGTGCATAATAATAGTAATAATGAAGAGCGAACTGATCCTGTAGATCAAACTTTGATTTTCATATATATTCAATGCGGTTTGATCCTCGATAGTCAGTTTGTCATCGTATGATCAAGGAAGTTCGAAACGCGTCAGTGCGTTGCGCCTGGCGGTAGTTTTGTTATGTTGTTCGAAGACTGGTTAAATACAATGGGATTGGTGTTTACTTCATGCTCGCAAATTTGATTTAAAGAATTGATCCTGTAGATGTTTCGAGTCTGCTAACTCATGCAATGTTTCTTTTTACTGGCAAAATATTTATAATTAAATTCTTGCCATAAAACTTCAATTCAATATCACTATCCCTTGTGTTTCGACACGTTTCCATAATAACAGATAGGGTGTGGCTTGCTAGAACATTAGGTCTACAGAGATGCCAAAGAGCTCCATTTGAATGAGAGACTAATCGCTAATTTCAGTTGGTAAATAACCACAAATGCGTCTAATATTTGTGAGAGATAGAGATAATTCAAGGTATGTGTATGTCTACAAAACAATTGTTCCTCGGTTCGCAACGCGGTCGCAACAAATTCTCGCAGGTACTTGACGCATTAATAAAAGTCGAAACCGTCTACTTGATGAATTTCGTTTTCTACAATCAGCAGCCTTCATTTTAAACTGCTAATATAAACATTTAGCATGCCTCTCCGATAGGCATATTTTTATATTGGTTTTTCTTAGAGACATTTTTATTTTTACATTTGTATAACTGTATTTTTAGTGTGACAGTTAATTTTATTAGTACTCCTCTTGTTATGTTGAGAATAGTTTTATATTTGGTTAGCCATTTCATTTTCCTTAATTAATATTTATGCTTGTTTTAGGCGGTTACACTTACGTGCGATGTTTCTGATATAGTAGTTGTAATTTCTGTCTTCGTCAATAGTTTGTACATAATCGGTGTTAGCCAATTACAAACACAAAGCAGAGACCAATAACTCTGCATGCTTAACTTACAACACTGGACAGTCATCCAACAAAAACAAAAAAGTTCTTTAGAATCCTTTAAAGGAGAATTCCTGCTATGCAGCGCTGTCGTCATATAATTTTCTGCTGCAATTGACTATTTCAAGACAATTGATAGCACTCATAGGTC